>CALNHX010009332.1:0-50957 GCA_940337035.1 Agriotes lineatus
CTAATCCTCTGTAGCTGGTGGCAAGTAGAATGTTCTTTTATGAAGCCGAACTGATAGGGTGGAGAATGTGGATGTTGTCTGCTACTTCTGTAAGTCGAACGTTGATGACTTACTCTAGAAGATTTAAGAGGAAAGTTAACAGGCTTATTGGTCTGTATCTTTTAATATTCTCTTTAGGGAGTTCTGGCAAACATTAGAACGTGAGCATGTTTCCATCTCCGAAAAAAGTAGCCTGATGGTAAACATGAATTAATAGTTATAGCTAGATATGCCAAACATTTGCTGGTTAGGTGTTGGAGGACTGAGTTAGATATTAGATCGTATCCGGCTGATTTTTGTTTAGGTAATGCAGTTATAAGTTTACCTAGCTCGTTTGGAGACGTAGGTCGGATATTTTCAGTAATTATTGGATGATGTTTTTTAATATGGTTGATCACCTGCATTACGTCGGTTGGGGTGATTGTTGTTTAAATCTTCAACCACTAGCGTTGGCGTTGGTGCGGACGTGTTGAATATAACTTTCAGTTTGTTTTTATTGGGTTTTTTATTAGGTTGCCTGTATATGCTTAGAATGGTAACATGACTTCTATCATTTGAATTTTATTTTCGTTTCTGTGATTTCTAAGTGAAAGTTGAAGATTCTACTGTGTTCGACTTTTTCTTTGTTGACAATTGATAACCCCCCTGAGGCTATTCTGGCATTTCGATCTTTACAATATATATATATATATAGTGTGTCCCATAAAGTTCCTTACAAATGGGAAACTTTTTTATTATTGGTTTCTCAGAAAATTTTATTCCTTATAAAATGCTCTGCATGGCTTCAAAACCTAAAATCAAAAACCAAATGGCCGAAATATTGCGTAGTATACAGGGGAGGGTCAAAAACAGAAATTCCTTTTAAGAATAAAATACCCTTATTTTTAAAAATACAAAAAAGCTTTATAAGAATTAATTGTTTAGAATGAAAAGCTATGCTCAGATTCAAAAGCATGGCCTTCTATTCAAAAAATTAATATTTTTTCAATTTTTTTGAATATTGCCTCTCTTTATTTAACAACAGTACAACTGTGCTAATGTTTCCTTAAATTAAGTCCTATACAGTCACTTTTCAGGAATATTTAAAGTATTAAAACGAATTGGAAGAATATACAATATTTTTTATTTTTTTATTCAATCGTTAGCTGCATGCCTGTAGAGTAGCTATTTAGCACATTAATTTTTTTTGTGAAAATGGTTTTCTTGCATTAAAATGAATCAGGTAATAATCATTTGCAAACGTTTAAACCCTTACGTAATTCAAAACGCTTCAGATTTTCCTTCAAATTATTTATTGAATGCTGGCACATAACAAAATATGAAAAAAACTACTATAGCCATGGGAAACAAATTTGTAAGACAACAAACGAATGTCAGAAATAGAATGTCAGATTGAGTTGTCTTCGTTGAAGTAAGCTTCTAAAACGTTATAATGCCTGTAAAGCTAACTCTTCAAGATAAAATAGAATTAACATTAATTGTCGGTGAAAATTACAAAACATATAGGGAAGCCGCAGTTATTTTTAATAATAGACACCCACACAATTCGGGAAGTAAATTCAAAACCACAGGATGTGTTACCAATCAGTTCAAGACACCTCATGAACCGTCAGTCACCACAGAGGATACAGTTAACAATGTGATACTGTCTGCTGTTCAAAATCCCAAGGATTCCTTACGTAAAGGTCGGATATATTGCCCAATAAAATAAGTAAAATACAATTGGTAGAATTCTTAAATCAAATTGATTCCGGCCATATAAACCAAAATTTATTCACACCTTAAACCAGGCAGATTTTGATCAAAGGTTTGAATTTTGTGGATGGTTTCAAGGAGAGCTTGAAGATAATTCGCTTTTTGCGAGAAAAATTCTGTTTACCGATGAAGCGACATTTACATCGAATGGAGTAGTTAGCTCTCAAAACTGCCGGTGGTGGAGTGATACTAATCCCAACTTTACGATCCAATTTCGTGACCAGTATTCCTTCAAAACAAATGTCTGGTGCGGGATGTATAAGAACAGAATATTAGGACCATTTTTCTTTAGACAAACCATGAACTCTGAAAGGTATTTGGATTTCTTACAACACCAAATTTTTAAATTTCTACATGAACGAACCATCGTCGAAAGGTCCGAAATGTGGTATCAACATGATGGAGCACCGTGTCATAGCACAAGAAATGTACGAGAATACCTACATAATATTTTTAACGGGAGGGTTATAGGACGGTATTTTGAAAATTCTTG
Source organism: Agriotes lineatus (assembly GCA_940337035.1). Taxonomy (NCBI): domain Eukaryota; kingdom Metazoa; phylum Arthropoda; class Insecta; order Coleoptera; family Elateridae; genus Agriotes; species Agriotes lineatus. Next base: position 2,288 of record CALNHX010009332.1, read on the forward strand.
GCCAGCGAGATCTCCGGATCTTACTCCATTGGATTTCTTTTTGTGGGGCTACTTAAAACAAGAGGTATATCAAAAAAGACCATTTCAGGATATTGACCATTTAGAAAGAGTGATCACAGAAGCAGTCCATTCAATTACCTCTAGTCAAATAAAAAATGTGTTAAAAAAATTTCAAAAAGAACTTTAGTTTGCATGGAGAGATTGGGAGGATATATTGAAGCAGCTGTTCAATAAGCTATTATCTTATGTTATCAGTTAATTTCTAGTGTGTTAAAAGTGTTTTTAAATATTTCAATAACAAATTGTGTGTTATTTTAGTTTTATTTCACACTGTTGTAACGTTTACTTTTACATCCTTCAAAACATCTAGTTGTTGTTACATAGTTTGAAGGATTATCTGAAGCGTTTTGAATTATATGTATAAGTGTTTAAACGTTTGTCTTACAAATTTGTTTTCCATGGCTATACTAGTTTTTTCATATTTTGTTATGTGCCAGCATTCAATAAATAATTTAAAGGAAAATCTGAAGCGTTTTGAATTACGTAGGGGTTTAAACGTTTGCAAATGATTATTACCTGATTCATTTTAATGCAAGAAAACCATTTTCACAAAAAAAATTAATGTGCTAAATAGCTACTCTACAGGCATGCAGCTAACGATTGAATAAAAAAATTAAAATTATTGTATATTCTTCCAATTCGTTTTAATACTTTAAATATTCCTGAAAAGTGACTGTATAGGACTTAATTTAAAGAAACATTAGCACAGTTGTACTGTTCTTAAATAAAGAGAGGCAATATTCAAAAAAATTTAAAAAATATTAATTTTTCGAATAGAAGGCCATGCTTTTGAATCTGAGCATAACTTTTCATTCTAAACAATTAAAAATAAGGGTACTTTAGTCTTCAGAGGAATTTATGTTTTTGACCCTCCCCTGTATACTACGCAATATTTCGGTCATTTGGTTTTTGATTTTAGGTTTTGAAGCCATGCAGAGCATTTTATAAAGAATAAAATTTGAGAAACCAATAATAAAAAAGTTTCCCATTTGTAGGAAACTTTATGGGACACACTGTATATATATATATATATATGTTAACCTGGTATTTTAAAGGTGTTGGTTTCGGTGAGGTGGGTTTCAAAGATGCATGCTATATCGACTCTGTATTTGACTAAGAAGGCTATGAATACTGATCGTTGGTTGATAATTCCATTTACATTCTAGTTAAGTATTGTTGAATTTTCAAAGATTCTTTGCTTATTAGGGGCTATTGAAGAGTAGAGGCACAATAGTGTTTATGATGAAGGTTTTGATCTAACTTAGGTAAGATGTTATAAGGACTTTATGATTTGGATGATGTTATTTGAATGGGCTGATTCTATTGACGGGTTTGGTGTTCGTTGTAGAGGTAGGACTAGTGTTAAGAAAATTTATAATTCGGTTGGCGAATGTCTGTGTTGAATTGCTATAAGCATTATATGGGCTTGCCGTGTTGGTGTATCGGCTGTTATTCATGTGTTTTTGGAGCAGTTCTTTGTGGTGATTACATCTTCGGTAGCTCGCTACGTGATTGGCTCCGCAATTGGCACATGTTGGTTTTTATTGGCGTTTTAATTACATTTCGTAGGGTAGTGATTTTTTTCATACTTTACACATTTCTGTACAAGGGTGCAGTAGTTCTTTGGGTGTCCATAGCGCTGGCACCTATGACACTTCGGTAGGTTGGCTGGTCTTCTTCTAGCCTCCACTGTAAAACTGAGTAGCACAGTGTTTTTAAGTTGAAGATTTGTTTTGTCTCGTCATTATTGATTTATTCAACTGAACATACAGGTAGGGCTTTTTTTGTCTTTTGTTAATAATCGCGTTATGTTGATAACAGGTAACCCTTTCAATGCTTCCATTATTTCTTCCTTGGTTAATGATGGTGGAACATATTTTATAACCACTGATAGGGGTATACTAGTTGGATTTTGGAAGTTGTAGTAAAGGATTTCATGTTTCTTATAAAATTTTGTGAGGGTGCAAAAGTCTTCTTACTGAGTTTGTTATAATAATTCTACCCCGGGGGGTAGCTCCCTACCGGGCGCGTCCCCAGGTGGCGGATAGGGGAAAGACCCTGATGCGAAGGATCGTATGTGACGCAATGGGCCAGTGCTGGTGATAGGACTGCTCGCCGCGTGTAAAAACGAGGGCTGGTAGCGGTCTAAAGCGGCACCGTGGACCAAGCTACCCAGCCCAACTGTCATGTCGTGGTTAAGGGCCTGCACTGGGTGTGAACGATGTCGGATAGTGTCTAACACTTCCGTCATACCGTAAACCGCTCTGTGTTGCAACGACCCATGTGGACAGAGTAAAATCTGGAGCCATGGATAGTAACACGAGGGGCACGGGGGTCTGGGCTTAATCACCTGAACCGCGTGGATGAGGCCACTATAAAAACCTCCCAACTCCCAGTAGTATGGTGCGCGCTGAAGGGATGCAAGGTCGAGGGGAAGCTCGATCACTAGCGACCAACCTCGGGGCACCGGGCGCACCCCGTTGTACAAATGCCCTCCTCGTCAGCAGGGGGCTCCTGGCGAGGTGACCCACTCTTCCCTCATACTCGTGGGACCAATATGGAAAACACAACAGAAAACGAAAAAAATTTTAATTCTGAATATGATATTGATTATCTTTTCAGGTCACCCTCCCCTATGGAGACTGAGGTAGACCCAGGTCAAACCTCAGAAACCACAATGGAGGAACAAATAGGGGCTATCCCTTCAGGCAGTAAAGAACCTGAAGGAAAACCACAACCCCAGGACCTCCCGGGAAAAAAACTCTCAGGAGCTCAACGCCGCAGAATGGCAATTGAGGCGGCGAAAGCTAGAGGCGAACCCATTAGGCCAAGAAAACCCAGGGCAAACCGACAGAGCCGAAACAGTCGAAACAACTGGGGACAAACAGACCCAGAAAGCGAGAGCGGAAGCGACAGCAAGCTGCCATCGAAAAAAAGACCAAGGGCCGAGGGGGGCACTCCATCCCCCGCTACTCAAAGGGCCCCTAAAAAGATCAGGGAGGATGACTTGCAGGCACAACCCGGTACTTCGGCATCTGGGCAATCCTACAGTCAGTCCCTGTCAGCCACAAAAATGGCAATCGCTCTGTCGACCTATCCTGAGGGAAAGCTAACCCCAGAACAGGCGAAGCAGACGCAACAGGCTCTCACTAGAGAAATTTTCAAATGTGAGCCTGGAACTGGTCCTCAGTTTACCAACAGCTATGAACATGCTGGAGTGCTGTTTGTGTTCTGTGCGAACGAGGACTCACAAAAATGGCTGAAGGAAAAAACCCCTCAACTTCAGCTGTGGGAAGGGGCTAATCTTCAAGTAGGATTAGCAAAGGATGTGGTGAAAACCTCCAGAGTGGTAGTGTGGATACCCACTGATTTACTGGAGGTTAAAGAACCCGCTACGATTTTGTCACTCCTAAAAACCCAGAACAAAAATCTGGGGATTGATGAATGGAGAATTATTTCCAGTAGGTTGGAGTCGCAAGGCACCACTTTAGTCCTTGCAATAAACGAGAGGTCCCTGAAGGAGCTGAGCAAGGCGGGATATAAAGCCTACCTTGGACTAACTCAGATAACCTTCAGGACTTCAAAGAGGCCAGAAAAACCTGCACATGCTGAGGGTACTTCAAGTGAACCTCCAGCACAGTAAGGCAGCAACTGCTGCCTTCTGTAAATACTTTGTTTCAAAGGACATCGACGTGGCCATGATTCAAGAACCCTGGCTATTCAGGGGTAGGATATCGGGCCTCGGAACTATCAAGGGTAAGTTAATATACAACAGAAATCTTGACAACTCTAGATCCTGCATCTTAGTTAGCGAGCGTATGGACGCCCTAAAACTAATAAACTTCTGTTGCAGGGACCAAGTAGTTATTAGGCTACAAACACAAATGGAAGAAAATCTGAAGGAATTAATAATCGCCTCAGTATACCTCCCATTTGATTCTCCTAACCCTCCCCCGTCAGAGGAACTACAGCAGTTAGTCGATTACTGCAGGCTATCAAACCTGCAGCTACTAGCTGGGATCGACACCAATGCTCATCATGCAGCATGGAGAAGTAGCGACACCAACAGAAGGGGTGAGTATCTTTTTGAGTTTATTGTTTCCAATGATTTGGAGGTACTGAACCGGGGAAACAAACCAACCTTTGTAACGCGCACTCGCAAAGAGATTATTGATATTACACTCGCTACATCCCGCGTAAGCTCCCATATAACTCGTTGGCATGTGTCCGAGGAACCGTCGCTCTCGGATCATAGATACGTTCGGTTGGAAATCAAAGTTTTTGATAAGCCGATCGTGATGTATCGAAATCCAAGAAACACGGACTGGGAGAAATACAAGTGGGACTTACAAGCTAACTTAAGTAATATCAAAAACGAAATAAAAAACAGCACAGATATTGAGCTAACCTCTATCGATCTACAAGAGGCTATTATAAACTCGTATCACAACAACTGCAAGATCAACCGTAAATCCACCAATAGGAATGTCAATTGGTGGAATACAGAACTTGCAGAACTCAGGAAAAGTACTCGTAAGTTGTTTAACAAAGCGAAAAGAACAGGAATGTGGGATGAATACTATCATTCCCTTACTGAATACAATAAAGCAGTACGTAAGGCCAAAAGAGACTCTTGGAGGAATTTCTGCCAAGAAGTTGAAAACACTTCGGAAGCAGCACGACTCCAGAGGATATTGGCCAAAGATCCAGTGGAACCTGTTGGCACAATATTAAAGCCAGATGGGAAATACACGGAAACAAGCAAGGAAACCTTGGAGATACTCCTTCAAGTGCACCTTCCAGACTCATTTGCAGCTCCTCCAGCAAATGATTACCAGTTAAATCTCGAAAACCCTACTATAAGGGCCACAAAAAGAGACTGGGAAACTGCAAACAAAATAATTACCCACAATAGTATTGAATGGGCTATTGATTCCTTTAAACCATACAAAGCGCCTGGTCCTGATGGAATACTACCTGTGCTATTGCAACAAGGGAAAACCATCCTTATTCCAAAGCTTTGTAGACTACTAAGAGCAAGCCTTGCAACAGGATATATTCCTCCTGCTTGGAAGCAATCTAGAATCGTCTTTATTCCAAAACCTGGAAGAGATGTCTCCCAGGCAAAGGCATATAGACCTATCAACTTATCGTCTTTTATGATAAAGCTGGTAGAAAAACTGATTGATAGACACATTAGGGAAACCTTACATTTGGAGGGCCTATTTCATCCCTATCAACATGCATATCAATCAGGAAAATCATGCGAGACTGCTCTTCACCAATTGGTGAAGAGAATTGAAAAAACTATAAACTATCAGGAAATCGCACTGGCAGCTTTTCTTGACATACAGGGAGCCTTTGATCATACCTCCTTTGAGTCAATGACAACTGCGGTGAGAAATCGTGGAGTTGAAGACACAATTTGTAGGTGGATTAGTAACATGCTACACGACAGAAAAATACAGTCAACCCTATCTGGTGAAACGATGGAGATAGTAGCCGCCAAAGGTTGCCCGCAGGGGGGAGTCTTATCGCCCCTTTTGTGGAACCTGGTGGTGGACGAGCTCCTATATGAACTAAATAGGCATAGCTATTACACCCAGGGGTATGCAGATGATCTGGTGATACTCATCTCGGGGAATTTTGACAACACAGTCTCAGAGCTCATGCAAAACGCTCTAGGCATTGTAGAAAGATGGTGTGCCAAGGAAAACTTAAGTGTAAATCCTCAAAAAACAGCACTAATTCCATTTACAAGAAGGAGGAAAGTGGACGGGCTAAGGCTCCCAAACCTCTTTAACGAACAGTTGCAATTGAGCCAGGAAGTTAAATATCTAGGCATTATCCTAGATGCTAAGCTAACCTGGAATTCACATATTAGCAAAACTGTAAATAAAGGCCGGATAACTCTTATGGCAACCAAGCGAGCACTGGGGAAAACCTGGGGATTAAAACCAAGCATGGTACACTGGTTGTATACTGCCGTGGTGAGACCCATGGTTACCTATGGCTCGCTAGTTTGGTGGCCCAAAGTGGAACAAAGACAAGCCAAACTGGAGCTAACTAAACTCCAAAGGCTCGCCTGTCTATGTATCACAGGTGTTATGAGAAGCACCCCAACCGCAGCCATGGAAACTCTATTAAGCCTACCTCCCCTAGACATCATAGTGATGGCAGAGGCAAGGATGGCGGCGTACAGGCTGAAATACAATGGAAACTGGCAAGTGAGCTCTGTTGCCGGTCACACCAGAATAACAGACATCATCACAAACCCATTACTAGAAATGAGCAGTGACACAATGCCAAGCAGGCAAAACTACCTTAAACCCTATAACATCCAGCTTGAATGGAATGAAGGGCTGATACAAAGCCGTGGTCAGGAAAGCAAACTTGTCTGGTACACAGATGGGTCCAAAACTGACAGCGGAACAGGAGCAGGAATATATGGGGAAAATCCCCAGTTCAATGCATATGCATCTCTTGGGCAGTATGCCACCGTATTCCAAGCAGAAACTCATGCAATAGACATATGTCTGCAAGAGAATATAACAAGAAATTACCGAGGTAGAGACATCTTTGTCCTAACAGACAGCCAGGCGGCTATAAAAGCCCTAGCTAGCTATCGGATCAACTCAAGATTGGTCTGGGACTGCCTTCAAAACCTTTTAACCCTCGCTAACCACAATAGGATAACTCTAATGTGGGTGCCGGGGCATAAGGGTATACAAGGTAATGAAAAAGCAGATTCTCTTGCAAAAAAGGGATCAGAAACACCATTCACTGGCCCTGAACCAGTATTTGGAGTCACCAAAACGACAGTCCGCAGCTGGCTAACCAGATGGATAAACATACGACATCAAAACCACTGGAACTGTGTGGAAGGACTAAGACATAGCAAGATGATGCTAAGGAAACCATCTGAAAAACTGACAGATGACCTACTGCGACTAAGCAGACATCAAATTAGGCTAGTGACGGGGCTGATAACCGGTCACTGTAACCTTCGTAAACATATGCACACAATGGGAATTCTCATAGAAGAACCCATTTGTAGACTCTGTAATGAGGAGGATGAAACAGCCTCCCATGTCATTTTCGATTGTGAAGCTCTTGCCCGATGGAGACACACACTCCTGGAGGGAGACAACCCTCGAGATACTCTAACAAGAGAACACCTGGTGAAAAGGCTACTGAACCTAATAAAAACGGCAGACCTTTTTACTGAATAAGTGTAATGATGAGCAGCACAATAAGCCAAGAGGCTGCAGTGCTGTATGGCATCCAACCAACTCTCATCACTACACCACTACAATACAATACAATACAATACCAGACTGTAAGGTGCTCGCCCAAACCCCTTTTTGATATTATTAACGGGTTAATAGTCATGGAAACATGTAAACAAAATGACACGACGAACGGCAATGAACTGAATACAACAGCGGAGATCACCTTGTTGAACGTAATGGACTCGTCCGGACGTTTCTAGCGTTCTGCGCATCTATGACGCGGTGTACTTTACAAACTGAAAGACTTCTACCTATTGGGTCAATATTAGAAGGATCACAAAATTTCATGGTATCCCATGTTTCTCCAATTGCTTTTCTAACAGGATTGACGTAGTTCCTGCAGTGGTCAATAGCAACCTCAGGAACTGCATGATTTCAAAGGCCAATAGTTAATTCTGGTTTTTAAATTGCGAAAGTTATTAACTAATCATATTTTCGTTTGCAATCCGACCAATGTTGTGCGGACACGTGAAATCGAGGGAATGTGTAATTGTCGAGCACCGGTATATTAAATCTAAAACGGATCATATCAAGTTAGATAATTACAGCGACAGTAATATTTGAAGAGTGGTGAATGTTGAGACTATTGTAAAAAGTTAAAACAATAAAAAAATCCAGCAAAACTAAAGGTAATTGTAAATCAGTGTGGCAGTCCAAGCGCGTACAACGAAAACAACGGAAAACCAAGCGCAACGCCGTATCGCAACGGAGAGGCCATCGGAGTTATTGCGCTAGGTCAGCAATAAATAGCAAAATGAACAAGAAACAATTTGCATCGAATTATTATACTGATAAATCGACTGCCAAAGAGAGCAAACGAAAAAGACAACAAGTTGATGATGGGGAGAAAACTTTTAGCAAAAGTGAACCCCTAGAATGCTACCCAAAGACAAGAGTATGCCGGATATGCAAGAATTAAAGGAAATGATGAAAATACTTATGATCGAACTAAGTGAAATTAAAACAGGCCAGCAGGATCATATACGGGAAATTAAAGAGCTTATGGAAATAAATACAAAATTAACAGAACGAATAAATATCTTAGAGAAAAAGGTTGAAGTACTGGAGGGTAGGGAAAGGCAAAATAATATTAAAATAACTAGACTTGAATGGAATGCTAGCACGGAAAGGAAAAGGAAGAAGTAGACAATTATCTTAAATAACAAGCTGAATGTAACATAAAATGTGTACAGGCGAAACAAATAATAATAGTTAACAACAAAACGATCATAATTGCTAAAATAGAAAATTGGAACCAGAAACTAGAAATTATGAAAAACAAATTTAAAGGAGTTGAGTTTTCAACAGATCTTCACGTTTTAGAGTCCTCTAAACCCAAAAAACATGTTTTGTTCATTAGTCTGTGTGTCTGTGAACAGAATATCTCAAAAACGAAAAGAGGTATGACGGTGAAAACTTCATATATCAGTTTTGTGTACTATCTAGATGAAACAGCAAGCTTTTGAAGAAAATCGCATTACTGAAGTAGGTGTTTATACTCTTTTACTCTTGTGATTTTTCAGTTTTTTTTTTTAGATTTTTTTAAAAACGGCTCTAAGGAATTTTCTTCAAACTTTACATTTTTTATTACACTTTTAATGTGTATTGATGTGAGATCGGCGATTTTCCAGTTGAATACTTCTAAAATGGGTTTCTTTTGTTTTTCTTTTTCTATTTTTTTTATTAACTCCTATTCTAAATAGAACACCCGTATATTATTACATTTTTTAATTCAGCTTAAAATATTTTAGAGAAAATTTGTTTCTTCAACTAACGCTCTATTTTGTACCGTTTTTATAGAATTTGTAATTTTTGAAAATTTTTGACAAATGCTTAAAATTAAAAATCAAATCGAATTTTTGGCCAATTATACGATCACTGTAAAGAAAGTTGTGTGAGTGTATCACACCAGACTTTTTCATAACACGTTTGTTATGATAACGATCGGCTGGGCGTGAGAAATTGTTATTAACGTCATTAAGTTGATATATAGTAGAACTTGGTTGATTAGAAACCTCGGGTATGGCTTTTGGATTACAAAATTCAACCAAGTCCGTTACTTGCATATCAGCCGTGTGTCCATTCAAGATTTTTCATAATACAAAGTTATGCAATTTAAGAATTAATTATTAAACATAATTTAAATATCATGTGATTCTTAACGACCGGCGGCTGTTATTAATGACTTTTCATGTGTTTGCTTAGTTCAGTTAAAATACAATCTTTTTCTTCTTATTCAGCCGTTCTCTATCCTGTTGGATATAGGCCTCTCTATATTCTTTCCATCATTGTCGATCTTGTGCTGTTCCATACCAATACAGCACTGTAGTTTTTTTTAGGTCGTCAAACCATCGCATGTGGAGGCGTCCCACGCTTCTTCGTTCACCCCATGGTCTCCATCTAGTTAATTTATTGCTCCATTTTTCCAATCCTCTAGCCACATGTCCTGCCCAGTTCCATTTTAATGCTGCCGCTCTTTTAATCACATCATGTATTCCAGTTTTCTCTCTAATCCAGGTGTTTGTCTTCTGATCTTTTAGTGATATTCCCAGGATCTTGTGTTCAATTGCTCTTTGGTTTATTCTGAGCTTTTCAATGTCCAAGTTTCGGCTCCATAAGTTGTGACAGGTAAAATGCATTGATTGTATAGTTCTCGTTTTAATTTTGAAGCGATGTTCATGTCAAAAACGTCTTTCAGCTGACTATAGACTGATCAGGCAAGTCGTATTCTTGCATCAATTTCTAAGTATTGGTTCATTTTGCCGATTGTAATCATTTGTCCTAGATATTTGTAATTTTGAACTTCTGCAATATTGTTGGTGTCTATAGTTATCATATCCACGTCGTCCATGCTGTTAGTAAGATATTTTGTTTTTCCATAATTTAATTCTACTCCTATTTGTTCAGAAACTAATTTTATGTCTTTTATCAACCCTATCAATTCCTGTTTAGACTTAGCAAAGACCACAATATCATCTGCGAAACATAGATTCTAAGGTTAGGGTAAAGAGTTTTACAGACATAATGTCTCCTTGGCACACTCCTGTTTAGTCTCATTTTTCCCGAGTTTTCATGGAGTTGGATTTGCATGGTGACTTGGCTGTAGATGTTTTCGGTTATATTAATATAGCGGCTATCTACCCGAGCGTTACGTAAAGCTTTTAGTACTGCCCATATTTCGATGGTGTCGAAGGCTTTCCACCCATAATTCTATATTGTATTCAGAAGCTTTTTCAATGAGAATTTTCATCGTCTGTAGATGTTCCACGGTGCTAAAGCCTTTTCTGTAGGCAGCCTGCTCCTTCGCATGGTAAATTTCAAGTTTCCGATCTATTCCATTGGTTATGATCCTGAAGAATGTTTTGTACAGCTGTGAGAGGAGACTGATAGGTCGGTAGTTTTCTAAGTCTTCTCGGTCTTCCTTTTTATATATCAATATCACTATTGTATTTGCCCAGTCACTTGGTATTTTTCTCTCATCAAGGCATTTGTTGAAGAGGAGTTCTAGCTCGTGTAATAGTACTCCTTCATTACTTTCTTTAAGCATTTCGGCCAAGATACCATCCTCTCCCGCAGTCTTTCCATTCTTCAGTTGTTTAATAGCCATTTTTATTTCTTTTTTTGTGATCGGAGGTAGATCTTCAGAAGTGATTTTGTAAAATACAATAACGGTATAGTATTACGAAAAAACTAAAACACTACAGAATTTTGAGGTTAATGTGTTTACGCGAAAACAATGATCCTCATAGACGCTGGATGCCAACGACACTGTTGGATATTCGCCTATATTCGAAGCGATTGCGGACGATCATAACCGTTGGATTGCGAATGCTTCCTAACCTATCAGAGTCCCGCCTAATTCTATACAAAGTTTACTTTACTGAAGCCTAATTGAATATACATGCGATAAATATTGTTGGTTTGATTTATAAAGTAACAAAAGACATTGACTTAAAAGTTCCAATACGGGTATCTCAAAATTGATGTAACGCAGAAACTGCGAGCCAAAAACTTATATTGGGTACATTTTATACAAAACTAATGCTCAGGTGAAAACAATGAATATAATAAAAAGAAATGGGAAAAGCTGCTCGCTTTCTATACCCGATTCACCAGATCGAGATTACCTGACAGATCCAGTTCAGTGAGCCGGCTCAATTGAACCATTTGGATCACTGCTTTCTTCAATCTGCTTATCTGTGTACATCCCGCAGCCGGCCTTCATAAATATGAAATAATATATAAACTTTACCAGCATATTATCCAAAAATTCTTCGATTCTCTGGTCAACGATAGAGGGATGCTTATCTGATTGAACTATCACACGTAATCCTTGTACTCCATTTGATCTTCTAATACCACTAAAAACTATGTAGCCTAATTGCTCCTAAAAATTCAATACAATATACAAATGTACAAATGACAACTACATGCGTCTTTTCAAAGATGAAGACTTACCTTAGTTCGCAACATATCAAAACAAGGTTCCTGAATGATTTGAGCAAACAATTCAAGCAGCATATTATTCTTTGTATTTTGCAATCCACATTGGTAGTACAATTCGACACATGATGATTTATGAACGTTGTTTTCAACATTGTAGAGATAATCACAACCATCCTCTAATTGTAACTCTCTATTTAACAATAGCTGTCGTGGCAAAAGAGGTGTCATGCTTACAGATGAGGTTAAGTGATTTTCTACTACATCAACTAACTCCAATGCTTTCTTCTTGTTCACATTTCCATGCACCAAACATTCAATATGCATTTTCGAAAGCATTTGTGGAATAAACTCTTCCAATCTTTCTATTGTCAGTTCTATAAAAGACTTCGTAATACATGTCGTTCCACAGATTGAGAAATAGATACTTACGTTCAGTTGCTGCTAGCAACTCTTGTTTGGTCCATGAATGCTCAGTTAACAGAACAGCTAAATAATAAACTGCATGTTGGTATGGTTGCTCTGCCGCAAAATTCTTCAACGTTCTAATATACTAAAACAGAATGATTTGGACATGTATTACTTTTACTCTTTTTAAACACAACAAATTATCTTACATTTTCTTTAAATATTTCAAACCGCTTGGGATCTACTTTGAAGTTTGTTAACTTATCGATGATTTTGTCTAACAGAATATGTTGTTTATCGTTGTATCCCCCTACTGCTAGCTAGAAAAACAACTGTCAAACATAAAACAAATGAATAATACAGGGTGCAACATAGTACATGTGCAGCATTGTTATCTCAAGAAGAGGTACTACAAATGGTAACACTTTTTGTTCTCGATGTTGCACTGTTGCACACACACACCATGTTACAGTCTGTGCAGATACACTCACAATAAGGCCATATTTAGTATTTGTTAAATCCCACTTCAAGCCGGCCAATTCAGCGGCATACATATATTCGTTAAGAGAATCACGGAATAATTGCACGAACATGTGAGTCAAATTACAATTTATTGGGTCCAAGTATGCTAAAGGACTAAAATATAAAAAAAATTAGCACAGTGGACTAGCCATTAAAAAAAATTACGGTACCTCACAAAATCAAACATAATATTTGCCTTTGGCAAAAGATATTTATCATCTTGTTTAAACCAAACTCTAGTTAAAGCTGTATCTTGTATTATTAGTGGATGCTCTGCAAGCTAATAATAATTATTAAAGTATTGCAAAAAAGTAATAAATGTGGTAACCCCTGAAACTTACTTCTTTATCCAATGCAAGAAGCTCGAAATTTGTTGGTATAAAATCATTCTTTTCTGGTATACGCAGTTCACTGCATTGACCACAGTTTTTCCAATCCTGCAATATACATTTTTTACATAAAAACTGCATCTCACAAAAATGACAATTATATTACTTGTAATACGTTTTTGGAAATTGGCTCCAATTTATACTCCGTGCCATACCAAGGTTCCTTCTGATCAACTTCATTTCCAAATTTTTTTGCTATTACAGCCACCCTATAATTGATTTACATTTAGTTCTAAATTTTTTTTAATTACTATCCAACTATGAATTTCTAATTGAAGCAAACAGATAATCAAATGTTATGAGAGTAATACAGCTTCGTACCTTACATTATCCGGAACAAAGTCATCCAACAGTTGATTAATCATTTTAGGATTCCATTCTGACAATAAATAATGAGCACTTAATACTTCTTCCAAGGGATATTCCTGATATTAACAAAATAATAACAATTTTAATCTTACAACACATTTTAGTGCTACATACATGTAAATAGTGGACATGACCAGCGATATAACTCCTAGGTGATTCTTTATCTTTAAATCTAAAGATCATGGAAGAAATATCTTTCTGTTCTTCCTGAATCCATTTTAGTGGTCCATTCTCCCTTAGCATATTTAAATACTATATAAGAGCAGAATTAGTTAATACCAGACTTTAGACACTTTTATAAAAATAGTATACCTGAAACACTAATTTTATGATATCATTAACATGCAGCATTCCTTCTTCCGTTAGATCAACAGAAATCCCAAAAAATCCAAGTCCTCGTGCTGCAGGGCGACTTCCTGCAATTAGACTATTGGACCAGCCTCTTGCCTTTAACGCCGATAAAAGACTCCCAGGACCTTCGTGTCCTACCAGATGGCTTATGTAATTTCCTGGCTAAAACACAGCAATGTATAATATACAGTCATTTCCTCGTTTTCACTGTACTAACGGGTGTTCATAAACAGTCGTCATCCCAGTTGCTTTAAAAAACAAAATGTTATGTCTTTGATTAATTCGTGCAACACAATGAAACGTCATTGAGTACTGTCATAGCGCATTTTTTCTCAACTTTAATAGACATACGTTTCTGAAGTCAAAACCTACTGAGATGACGACTGTTTATGAACACCCGTTAGTTTTACTACAGTTTTATACTGCTATTGTTTTTAATAAATAGCCTACTAACAACCCTTTGCTATTTTATCTAACCTTTTATTTTTCAACTTTTAAAAAATTATGGGAAAAAAGTTTAATAAATTTGTTTTTTATTTTCTTTTCTAATAAAATCCACTGTAAGTCGAATAATCTCAAGAGATCTGTATTTCCCCAAGGAGTATAGTAGTGTTCATCGGTCTCATTGGTAGTTGCTCTCGCAATACGGAACTTCCCCGAGTTCTGAAGTAGTGTTTAACAGTCTCAGAAGTCCGTCAGTAGCAGTACTGAATCTAAGAACAGCTGGGGGGAGGGGGGGGGGAGCGAAACAGGCCAAATATGGGTCACTTGTAATTCGTCGTAACACAATTCGTCGTAGGTCAACCATATGTCGTATAGGTCAATTCGTCATAATTGAGACAATTCGTCATATTTATTTACATTAAATAATTGGCTTTTGAAATCATTTTAAGTTAACGCCGTGAATACAAACAAATAGAACCAACCTGTACGAAAGTGTAGGCTACAAAGACGCTATACAGCTAAAAATTCATGGGAAAACGGCAGGGTGTAGCAAATTTCCAGTGAAAAACATCAGTCGTGTTAAGAAGCCGATAACGCGAGTGCAGAAACAGCGAAGTTCGCACGTAGCACGGCTCGGGACGGCCAAGGTCAGCCAGCCAGGCAAGCGGGCAGTAAACAGAATACAGGACCGTACTCTAAGAAGAGGATAAAGAAGACGCAGGAAAATTAAAGGGAAAATTGATGAAAGAAGTAACAGAAAAATTTAATGTAACAATACTAGAAGATGAAATAGATTTTATGAACAGAATAGGTACACGCAAAAGTAATGAAAATAAGGCCCATAAAAGTAGGACTCTCAACAAAACTTAAAAAATTAGAAATATTGAAAAACTCAAACAGACTGAAGGGATAGATGTGTGGGTAAACGAGAATATGGGTAAAAAAACTAGAGAAACCAGAAGAAAATTGATACCGCATATGATAGAAGCTACTGTAACGACCTTCGGGCCGGATCGCGTCAGAACATTCCAGATCACTCCAGAAAGTGTAATGACCTTCAGGCCGGATCGCATCAGAACATTCCAGAAACGACCTTGCGCGTGACACGTCAGAGTTGCCAGAAAGGTCGAGCGAACTCGAGATGTTTTCCAGAAGGAACTATTTGGCCATATAAATACGCGGGGCGAAAATAACAGTTCAGTTCTCATCAAACTCAAAGGCGTAAGGCCGCCACATAAATAAACGCGTATATAAATAGCCACATAAATAATTGATGTTTAATCCAGTGTAAATAAATAGAGTGTATAACCATATAAATCATTACTGTTAAGCGCAAATAAATAAATAAGTGTATCGTTGTTAGAAATAGTGCCTGTAGTTTATAAGTAATTTGTGTGTTGTAAATAATAATAATTAATCATTATAAATAAATATTTAGTACAAGAAGCGTCATATAATTTTTAAATAGCCCGAGTGTAAAAACGTAACACTACAAAAAATAAGCAAGAGCAACCATTATAAAGGATAAGCTGATAATAAATGGAGAGGAATAAAAGGATGAAGAATTGGAGGAACAAAATAATGGAGGGGATGATTACCCACAGAATACAGAAGAAAACAAGGAGGGGAAGAAAAGAGCAAGATCTACTGATGAAGAGTGCGAAAATTCCCCTAGAAGGACATCACAGAAAGGAGCAATACCAAAAAAAAAAAAAAATACTGGACACAGACCATGCTAGCACCATACAGAGTACGAGAAGGGAAGGAAGGAGAAATAAAACAAAACACAAACGACAGGTCAGCGACAGAAAATGCACTAAATATGACCTTTAGCAGCACTACCAACACAAGACGTCACCAACAATCTTCAAAAAACTAGCAGAAGTTCAAAACCGGACGGAAACAAAGAGGATGGACTGCAACAAAATAGGAGAAATAAAGAAGGTAAACAAACAGACAAGAGTAAACAATAAAGAAAACAATGACTCTGTAAGTGAAAATAGAACAAAGACTAATACAATACACTTTAACAAAGGAGAAAAAACAAAAAAACAGGCGAGTGAGGAGGAAGAAAAAGACAAAGAGACACAAAAAGCGCAGCTGAAGACACAAACCAAACTTTACATTGGATGCTGGAATATACGGACAATGCAAGGAATAAGCTAAGCACACCTAGTAGCGGAAGAGATGAAGAGATACCAAATAAGCTTTCTTGGACTAAGTGAGACAAGGTGGAATGGACAAGGAAAAACCAGATTAACGGAAGGAACCACTATAATTCACTCATGCTATGCTGATGCAGAAGCAGGAAAAGAAAGACGTGTAGCGATAATGTTACGTAAGGAGGAAGAAAAAGCACTAATGGACTGGGAAGGAATTTCAGAGAGGGTGATCTGGGCAAGATTCAAAGCCTAGTTCAGAAACCTACTAATAATAAACATATCTGCGCCAACAATTACACAGATGAAGAAAAGGAAGATTTTTATGAAAAGATACAGAGCATCACCACGAAATTAGGAAAAAAGTACAGCAGGGATGTGAAAATCATCATAGGAGACTGGAATGCTAAGTGGGGAAATGCAACCAAGGAAATGAATATGTGATGGGAGAACATGGAATTGGGGAAAGCAATGACAATGGAAGACGACTAATAGAGTACTGCTCATTAAATAACCTAATGATAGGAGGAACATTATTTCCACACAAGGATATACACAAGACAACCTGGATATCTCCAGGGGACCGGACACGCAACCAAATCGACCACATCCTTATTGAAAGACGGTGGCGAAACTCCATTCTGGACGTGAGAGCTATGCGAGATGCGGACATTGCGTCAGACCACCAGTTATTACGAGTCAAGATGAAGATCAGAATAAAAGCCAACTATGGCGCAAAAGTAACAAGACGGAAATTTAACACAGTAAAATTGAAAGACCAGGACATCCTGCAAGAATACCAAAATGCACTGGAGATAAAAATGGGAGATCTAGAAAACTTGGCAACACGGGATATCGAAGACATATGGAATAAATACAAAAATACGATCAAAGAAGTAGAAAATCTAAAATAGGATAGACAGAAATCAGATCGGCCATGGATAACCAGAGAAACAAAAGAAAAAATAGAAGAAAGAAGAAAACTAAAAATCAAGATAATGAATACGACAACGCAAGAACAAAAAAATATACAAGTGAATATAATAAAAAAAATAAAGAAATAAAGAAGAGTGCGAGGAAGGATACAAGACTATATATGGAAGAGATGGAGAAGAGAGCTGAAGAAGCAGCAATGAAACAGGATATGAAGACGTTATATGAACTCACCAAAACCATAAAAGAAAAGAAATACATAAACACAGTTAAAATAAGTGGGAAACAAGAACAAATATATACTACGCAAAAAAAATAAGAGAAGGATGGGCCACATATAATGCAGAGGTATATAAAATTTCAATCGAAGAAAATGAAATAGAGATTGAAACACAAAACAACTATGTGAAACTGGACATAAAGGAAGATACATTCACCAAGGAAGAAATAAAAACCGCAGTAAAAACGCTGTAAAACAACAAAGCTGCTGGAATAGAGGGAATAACAGCGGAGCTAATAAAAGACCATACAGATCTGACAGTAGAAGTACTGCACATATTGATAAATAAAATATGGAGAGAGGAAAGAATACCAGAAGAGTGGGGAAGGGGAATACTAATTAAAATTCCCAAAAAAGGTAATCTAATCAAATGCGAGAACTGGCGACCAATAACACTACTCAGCGTGGCTAGCAAAATCATGACAAGAATGATGTGGAATATAATGAAAGCACCAATCAACAACAAACTACGAGAAAACCATACTGATTTCAGACCTAACAGGGCATGTGTAGATCACATACGTACTCTAAGAATCATCCTAGAACAAATAGATGAAGTGGAAGAAGAAATATATATAAATTTTATAGACTTCTAAAAAGCATTCGACTCCATTAACAGAAGTGCAATGTGGAAAATATTAGAACAATTCGGCGTACCAGAAAAATACATATGGTTTATAAAAGCACTTTATGACAACTCTGAACTGCACGTAGAACATGAAGAAACGCTTTCCCATGTATTTATAACGGAAAACGAAGTAAGCCAGAATTGTATACTGTCACCAACCTTGTTTATTATAGTTATAGAATGGATAATGCAGTACACAGAAGACAAAACTACTGGCATAAATTGGGGGATGTTCCAAAAACTAGAAGACCTAGAGTTTGCGGATGATATTTGCCTCATAACGACAAATAAAAGACAAATGCAAAAGAAGATCACAAGACTGGAAAAACAAGCCAAGAAAATGGGACTTAAAATCAATCCCAAGAAAACCAAGCTGCTGCTAACTAGAGAAGCAAATGTAGGAACAAAAATAACCATTGATGGTGAGGAGGTCGAGGAGGTAAACGAATTCAGATATCTGGGTAGTATAATAGGAAAAAACGGTGGTACAGAAATAGATATTGATGCAAGGATAAAGGCGGCACGCAATGCTTTTACTATGCTAAATCGAGTATGGACAGCGACAAACATCAAAACAAAAGCAAAGCTCAGGCTATTTAGAACAAATGTAAAAACCGTGCTACTATATGGGTCAGAGATGTGGAAACAATCCAAAAAATGCGTAACAAAACTGCAAACATTCATAAACAAATGCCTACGGAAGATATGCAAGATCTTTTGGCCAAATAGAATTTCAAATGAGGAATTATGGAAAAACACGAATGAAGAACCAATTGAAAAAACTATAAGGAGGCGGAAATGGAACTGGATAGGACACACACTGAGAAAAACAAATCAGAGTATAATAAAGCAAGCGTTCACCTATAATATTGCGGGAAAGAGAAAAGTGGGCCGTCCAAAACACTCATGGAAACAAACAGTACAAAAAGAACTCGACCTAATTGGAATAACATGGAATGAAGTAAATAGAATAGCAAGAAATAAGAGGAAATGGAAGGAATTCGTAGAAAAAGTGATAACAGAAGACAGTGACCAGGAATAGCCATCCTGCCACAAATCATCTAGGCTGTGAAATACCGTAAGGTGCCTTTTGCTCCACCCAGGAGCTACGGGATAATCAATGGCATCGTTTGTTAAATCCGAAAAACTTAAGCAAAAGTGAACATACAACGGTTATGTATACCTCTTAGATTATAATAAGAACAAGAGCAATTATTGGAAGTGCGAAAAGAGAATTATTTGTAAGGCACGGGCTATTACAAGAAAAAATGTTCTTGATGGTTGTGCAGTGATGGAAAAAGGTGTTCACTCACACGCGCCCGATGCTAGAAAAAAAGAAGTCATTGAGACTGCGAACCGACTTCATGAGTTGGCACCAAACCCTCACTACACTACCGATGAGGATGGAAACACTAACTCCTGTTCCATTAGAAGTAGCAGCGGCAATGCCGTCCGTAAGTTTAAAGAAAAAAATGGTAAGATGAGAAAGAAACAAATATACATGCAATAAATCTCCTAAAACAGCGATTCCCAAAGTGGGTTCCGCGGAACCTTAGGGTTCCACGAAAAAATTTTAGGGTTCCGCATCCGCATCACTAACGCCGAAACCCCGAAACGCAAATACATTCGCAGACTCACTGGCGCTGCGTCGGCCGTTTAACGATAATTTGCCGCGCTTTCACGCTCTTTTGCCAATCGAAAAGTGCGAGGGCCCCTTCTCCCTTGAAATTTGATCTACGTCACACCGTCACTGCGTGTTAGCACTCGCTCAGCTGCACTCAAAGCAGTGAGAGGTCGCGCTTTATTCTTTTATTTCGAGTATAATAGTATTTCTCCAATTTCCAGCATCCCAGGTAAGTAACACTTCTTATATTGCGGTAAATTAGTTAAAAATGTGTATTATCAAAAGGTATAATTTAGGAACCGCCATGGATAGATGGTTAAAATTTAGTACATTTCAAAATAATACCAATAATGAACCCGATAATAATGCTACTCCCGCAACCATACACAGTCAAACATAAGCGACAATCATTATTAACACAACTAACACCGTCGAACATATTCAATCATTAACAGACAACATTTCTACTGAGAACAAAACTAAACCTTCAGCCTCTAATTCTGGTCACATTGCAAAGAAGAAACGTAAATATGACAGTAATTATTTGTCCTTTGGTTTTACCAACGTCGGTGACAATGAAAATTCCGATGTTTTGTGTGTGATATGTCATAAATTATTGGCAAACAGCTCTTTAGCACCAGCAAAATTAAGGAGGCACTTGGAAACAAATCACCCAACATACAAAAACAAAGACATTTCGTTCTTCGAAAGAAAGCTGGAAACTTATGCTGAGACGAAAACTGCAGCCGTGAAATTTTTTAAAACAGAAAATTTCAGTGCCACAGAAGCATCGTACACAGTGTGCTATCGCATTGCATTGGCTGGTGAAGCACATACGATTGGAGAAACATTAATTAAGCCTTGCGTGAAGGATATTGTGTCATGCGTAATTGATTCAGAAGCTGCCGAAAAAATTGAAAAAGTACCTCTTTCGAATAACACGGTGTCCAGACGCATACATGATATTGCAAATGACATTCAAATGGAGCTTGTTTCGCGTTTACATGTATGCGACTCATTTGCACTACAATTGGACGAGTCAACGGATGTTGCTGGACTTGCAATTTTACTTGTGTTTGTTCATTACGACTTTGATAAGAAAATTGAACAGGATTTACTCTTATGCGGAAGTTTAGATTTGCACACTACTGGCGAAAATATTTTTATTTGTGTTGATAATTTCATGCAAAAACACAACATAAGCTGGGAGAAATGTATTGCAATATGCAGCGATGGAGCGAAAGCAATGATTGGAAAAGTGGCAGGCGCTGTAACACGTATGCAGAATCTTACCAAAAACTGCGATATTAACCACTGTATTCTTCATAGATACGCGCTAGTTACCAAAAGAATTTCAGTTGAATTAAAGACGGTTCTGGATGAAGCAGTGCTAATTGTTAATTACGTCAAATCTCGGCCATTACAATCACGTATTTTTAAGGCG
Source organism: Agriotes lineatus (assembly GCA_940337035.1). Lineage (NCBI taxonomy): Eukaryota > Metazoa > Arthropoda > Insecta > Coleoptera > Elateridae > Agriotes > Agriotes lineatus. The sequence goes on from CALNHX010009332.1 coordinate 23,634, forward strand.
TTATGTGAGGATATGGGTAGCATTCATCGTAATCTCCTTTTACATACTGAAGTAAGATGGTTATCTCGTGGCAGTGTTCTTCAGAGAATTTTTGAATTGCGGAGAGAACTTTTATCCTATTCATAAATTTCGATTGGCAGATAGAATGACGAATAAGAACTGGTTAACTATGATTGCATATTTGGCAGATATCTTTGGAAAGCTAAACGCATCATGTTTATCATTACAAGGTAAACATTTAAACATATTTCAGGCCAATAAAAAAATGATCGCATTATATCGAAAGCTGCAATACTGGCTCTCAAAGGTCGATGAAAAAAAAGTAGAATATTTTCCTATTCTAAGTGCCTTTCTTACAGAAGAGGATCTTCAATTAGATCCAGAACTTTGGAATGTGTTTAAAAACCATTTGTGCACTTTGTCTGAAACTTTTTTAGAATATTTTCCGACTTTGGTGAATAGTAGTGAAGATTATTTGTGGGTGCAAAATCCTTTCAATACGATTAAAAAACCAAAGGAGTTACTGCCAATTGAATACGAACAGCTGCTAGAACTAATTTCGGATGAACAACTCAAAGTTATGTTTGAAGAAGTACCGTTGGATTTGTTTTCGAGTGAAATCTTTGATGAATATCCTTGTTTAGCCAGGAAGGCAATCAGAAAATTAATTCCCTTTGCGACATCATATTTATGCGAATCCGGATTTTCTGCGTATGTGAGTACCAAAAATAAGTACAGAAATAGATTGGATGCTGCACCAGATATGATAATTCAGTTGTCTGATATTCAACCAAATTTTCAAAGAATAATACAGTGTAAGAAACAGCAACATGCCTCTCATTAATTTTTTTTATAAACGAAGGGATATTGTAAGCCCCACGTATGTGTGGGGCACAAAAATTTGTAATAAAGCATAATAAAGGATAATCATATATAATTCTTTTTTTTTCATCGTTGGGTTCCGTGAAATTTTATACATTGTAGAAAGGTTCCGTACCAAATAAAGTTTGGGAATCACTGTCCTAAAACATTGTATGCCGTTATCATTCCGGAGTAATTTAAAAATTCAATCGATGGAGCTAAATTTTTGTTGAGTGATTATGGCCGAGGAAATAATAGAGTAATTATTTTTGCTGCTCAGAGAAATTTAAAGTTACTTGAGGCAATGAATGTTCCATTGGTTTACGCTTTTCTCCCTAAGCAACAAAAAACATACGATGCTTTTTTTGGCGAATTAAAGAAATATAGTACGTATGCACACTTGGAGATGGTACTATTTGACTTTGAATTGGCGGCAATGAATGCATTCAAGGCAAATTTTGAAAACGTTAAGATACAAGGTTGTTTCTTTCACTTACAACAAAATATATTTAAACATGTACAGGAAAAGAAATTGCAAGATAGGTATGCTACTGATGTAGAGTTTGCTTCCAGTATAAAAATGGTGGGCGCATTAGAGTTTGTTCCGCCCGAGCAGGTCGACGATTATTTTGAGATTGTTGTTGAAAAAAGCAATGCCAATAGCAAATTATTTCGAGGAGACAGATATCTCGACAGAACAAACAGAAAGAAAAAAAGCCAGCCTTTATTTTCAAAATAAATTTGGAATGTCTATGAAAGAATACTCAATGATCAACCGCGATCGAATAACTCTATCGAGGCTTGGCATAGACGTTTCTATTCAGTAGTGCAATGCAAAAAACCAAATATTTGGCATATTATAAAAAAAATTCGAGAGGAACAACAGTATTATGAAAGGAGAATCTCTCAAGTACACAGTGGACAAGATAAAGCACCCAAAAAAAAAAAGTATATTTACTTAGACTGGCGAATAAAAAAAGTAGTGGAACAATTCAACTACTTAGATGCATTAACTTATTTAAAATGACTGCAAAAAAATTTTTAATTTGCATGTTAAATATTTTGTGTGTTACAAAAGCTATTTTAAAATAAAATGTTGTTCGTTGCAATACTCTTTGTATTGATTGAATATAATTCGTGAACACCCACCTAGGAGGCTGACAGCTAATAATTTTTTTTTTCACTCAACAATATGCAGTTGACTATAACATCTATTATCTTTTTATTAAGCAAAATCAGAGCGTATTGAATCTCGCACAAAGTGAATAAAATATGACGAATTGACCTGTACGACGAATTGACCTCTACGACATATTGTTTTACGACGAATTGACCTACGACGAATTGGGTTACGATGAATTCGTTTACGAACAATTACGAGTGACCCGCCAAGGACACCAACGACACAGAGGTACTAAAGATACAACTTGACCAAAATGACAAAATATTATGTGGGAAAAAATTATTTTTTTATGAATACAAAAATAGAATAAAGTGGCACTGCCACAGTTGCAATGAGAGAGCTGTGCCAATATCAACATATTTTTAATGTATTAATTTTCTACTAGCTGTAAGTTTCATATTGTAGGAACATTATTATTGAACATGGATTTCAAAAGAGGAAGTCTATTGCAATTTAATTACCAAAAAGATATATTGGATGCTTTTGAAAGGATCATCACGTTCATTCCTATATAGACAGACTTCGCAAGAGAAGATAATATTGATGTTCTTGTTGATAAGTTAAAAGCTCTGGAATTTAATGGTCAATTACTTAGTTGGATTCATAATTTTTTGAGCAATTGAATTCAGTCAGTTAAAATTATGAACGGTTTCCAATATAATAGAGGTTCACTCTGGTGTCCCTCAGGGGAGTCACTGTGGGCCTTTGCTGTTTAAGTCATATATTAATGATATTGTCAATCATATTCATTACATTAAAATTCTATTATTTGTAACTGTAGAAGGCCCTCTAATTATTCAAATCATTTTATTTTTAATGGTTTAAATTTTTTATTTTTTGTGATGTGAGTTTATTTTAGATTGAAACGGGCTAGAAAGCTAGTTACTTATATCTTTAACACTTATGTACATTATGTGGCGTGTTTGAATAATTTTTGTTCTGTTTATATGATGTTTCCTTTTGGATCATTAAATCATTACTATATTTGGATTAAAACGTTGCCGGAATGTAGGTGAGTCATTATTATTTTTTGCTTAGTAATCGTTAAAAATGAAGAGCCCCCCAAATACAATTATCACGAGCCGCCACTGTAATTAATATTCACGATTATTTATTCAGTTGTTTCTACTAATTATAATATTGAACAGCTTTGGATAACTTTAAATGAACTTAAAAGTTGCTGTAGGTGCTGTTTACAAGCCATAAACTTTAAACTATAAAATATTCAATGACGAATTAGAGCAATGTTGTACGTATCTATCTTGTTTCACTGATAAAGTAGTTGGAGTCTTGGAGATATAAATATAAATTTGCTAAATTGTCAACGCCCAACTACCATTTATTTCGGTTAAAATTGTCTGCTTTAACAAATTATTACACAGGAAACTGCTGTAGCTGGTAATTGTCAATTCCGTTTAGATCTTATAATAGTATCAGATCCAGATATAATCTTAGATCTCCGTGTTGATGGTTATAAATTTTCAGAACATGAAGCTGTATACTGTCACTTACACTGTATTGCAAATACAAACCAATTACCTTCGCATACAACGTTTAGATGTTTCGAAAATTTTGACATTAATAGTTTTAAAAATAGTCTACAAATGATTCGATGGCAAAAATTATTTTACCTAAATAATATTGATAAGAAAATAGAATATCTTAATTCAAATATTCTAATGTGCTGCACGAACATACCCTTATAAAAACATTCAAAATTACTAGAAAGAAAGCAATTCAAAAAGTCTAACTTGTCCAAGCATTGGAACTACAGCAAGCGCTCGATAACGTAAACACCAGATAATGAAAACATGGCGCTAATGTAAACACAAAATTCATACTATAGAATCAAACAGAACGCCCGATAACGTAAGCAACCTGTACAGTTCGATAACGTAACAGTACTTGGCGACGGTTAGTCAGGGATTCCCCTCTGCAACACAGATTAGTCACCAATTTATGTAGGGGATTCCCCTCTACGACACAGCTGAGTCGATGGGATGGGTGTTTATGATGCGTTTGCATTTCATTTTAGTCATTATTGAACATAGGCGCTAATTTATGCAGAATAAAATGGCAGCTTATTTTTCTTCTTATTAAAAATGTGTATTACTTATCGCTGTCATAATATGTTTTGTTTTTTATTGTGTTATTAAACTTTTCTTTTAATAATGTGTTTATTAATAAAATCACGCTCACTAATGTAAACATTTTGACAATGTGAACACACTTGGTTTGAATTAGTTCACGTTATCGAGCGTCTGCTGTATTATAAAACATTGTAAAATTACATCACACAAAAATGAGCATATCTATAATTTAGGCTTTGCAGTAGGAAGTTCAGTGTGCTATGGAGAGAAGAAATTGGAAATTACAACAGTCAGTTGCCCAAAGAATTACAGAACCCTAATGCAATTAATGATTACTTTATTGACACTATTTCTGATAATGATAACAATACTAAGGAATTAATGCATTTTTATAAAAATAACAAAATAGAAAGCTTTACACAGCCCTTAAACTTCACCACTGTGACACCACTGATACTGCTGTAGTTGCTGAATATATCAATAAAATTAGCAAAGCATTTGGCTATAACTGAAATGTTGAAATTATTAAATATTGTTGTTCAATAATGTTGCTGTATCTTACACACATGGTAAACTGTTGTTGTTACAAAATGTAGTCCTAAACCATTGAAAAAAGGTGTCATTATTCTTATGCCTAAAATATCTAGTCCCATAGAGTACAAAGACACGTCCATTGGCCTATTGCCAGTGTTATCAAAAATTTTGGAAAAAACCATTCATAAGCAATTAAAATTATATTCAAATGAGCACAATATCATTCCTAATGCTCAGTCTGGGTATAAACCAGCTTATAGCTGTACTAGTACGTTGTTGAATGTTGCAGATGACTTATCTACTAATGACCAAAACAAGATATCTATTCTAACTCTCCTTGATATCAGCAGAGCTTTTGACACAATTAATTCCAAAGAGATCTTTTAGGTATTTTAGATTTCATTGGTGTATCATCGAAGTCTGTTGATATGCTTCGTAGTTACTTAACCGAACGTGTACAGTGCTTAAGATTACAAAATAGTATGTCCACTTTTCAATCTCTTATAAAGGACGTGCCGCAGGGATCTATTTTGGGACCCTTATTATTTACCATCCACATGGCTTGTTTTTGTAAAACGCCAACGTCACAGAATTCAATACCCAACTTTGAAAAGATATTATTTAAAAGTAAAAACCGCAACAAAAGGACAAAATACAAGATTAGTGCCTAGCTATAATGTAAATCAGATTTTTAATTCAGAACAGGAAAAACCATTGTTGAAATATTTCAAAGATTGTGTCTATCTTTTTTACGGTTTGACGAATAACAACCGTGGAAGACAGGTTATGAGGCAGCAATATTATAAAAATAATTTCAGAATGGAAAACAAAATGGCTGGTGTTGAATGGCTTCGATCTTTCCGGGCGTGCCATTAAGATTTAACCCTTAGAGCAACAGAAAGTTGCAGTTTAGCTTGTGCAAAAAATTTAATCGTCGCAACATCGACCAATACCTATTTTCAGGATCTTGAAGGAATTTTAGATCGTCATCCCGATTTTGCTAATGGGATACGTGTGTATAATTTAGATGAAACAGCACCATGACTGTTTAAAAGCCACCGAAAGTGCTAGCACCGAAAGGTATATGATGCCTCTGGAAAGTAACGAGTGGTAAAAAGAGAACTTTATGCACAACTTGCGCCATTATTTGTGCCAGCGGACAATCACTTCCTCTTGTAGATTTTCCTAGGAAAAACTAAAACTTCTATGACCAAAGGGGCACGCTTGGTTGGGCGACACCAAGCGGATGGATCAATTCAGAACTATTCCCTGATGTTATCAAACATTTAATTAAATACAGTTCTTCTTAGAAAGACAAAAGCCATCGCTTTTCATTTATAACAAACATGAGTCTCGTTTATCAGCAGAGACCTTAGAGCTTGCCAAGTCAAATGGGGTTACAATTCTTACTTTGCCACCACATTTGACCCGTAAAACACAACCCCTCAATGTTGCACTATTTAAACGTTTTAAGAGATATTTATGTACCAAGGGCATTATGAAGATGTTTATGCCTGCTCGAAGCTAACAAGTTTACAGGCTGGAGGACCTCTGGCCCAAGGGTGCTGCATACAGAATTTTATTTCTTACTAGTGTTTCTTAGTAACCTAATAATAAATTAGAAAGCTTATATTGTATGATCAACTATTGCTGTGAACGGATATTTGATGCTTGTCATTTCTGACCATTCACATACCATAGTAACTCATTATGCCCGCCAGGGAATTATATACCCCATAATATGCCGTGTATCCCAGTTATAAAACCTTTTACAATGCTAAGACTCTTGGATGATGAGACATCCTGGCCAACCTGTAACGATATGATGTAGCTGCTATTGTTGATGAAGCATATCAAAACGCTATGACGCCCACGTCTATAACAAATGCTGTCAGGAACACAGGTATTTTCCCTTTTGATCGGACCGTTTTTACTGAACGAACTTCCTGCCTAGCACCGTAACAGATCGTCCGCAGCTTGAGGCAATTGATAAAAATTCTATCTGTGACGTGCAAAGTGATATAGCTTCCAATTGTGTGGAAAAAGAAAACACCGATTCTCAAGAAAATTCATTAGAGATCGTCAATATTCCAAAAAATCGATCACTGCAAGATAATGAAGAATGTTTACATCTCGAATAGAATAAAAAGCACAACCAAAAAATTTTAGGAAGAGCACGAAAAAATGTAAAATTTTGATAGCAACTGACACTCTGGAAAAACAGAAATAGAAATAGAAAAATGCAAAAACCGACGAAAAAAATAAGAAAAATAGGAAGCAGAAAAGCGGTGCGAAAAGTATTGCAGGACAGTTCCACATCTGAATCTGATAATTCAATGATTTTGGAAAGCGAAGAAGGTATGACTAGGGCTGGGCGATATTGAAATTCTGATATCGATTACCGATAACTGAGAAATATCGATACATAACTGAGTTTATTTAGCACAAGCTAATACATACAAACCATACACATGAAAATTCTTCTAACAAACAATCGGAAAACCATACAAATAAAAAATAAACAAAAACAGTTTCATTTCCCTAAATATATACATACAATAAACAATTAGTATTCCTTATATCGATATATTGAAATATCGATACATATCGAAGTATCGATATATTGTAAAGTTTTATGACAGCAGCACGTTGCGCTTGCCATATTATGTTTATAATGGTTTAATCTGTGTTATAATATTATAATGAAAATGATAAAATAAATAGCAATTACCACTACCTGCAAATATTCTTTTATTTAGGTCAAATTTCGACTGACTAAAAATACTCACTGGGTTCGTTATTTATTTATAAAGTAAACAGTATTATGCCCTTTATTATACTTCATCCATCTGCAATTTAATCTTACAGAGGCTAGCTCGGTAGGCAAAATGACTCATATCTCAAAGCTGGGTTCCCTGATACGTTAATATGGTGATACGCCACTGGAATATAAATTTAACTCGAGCGCGCAGACGCTATTTCTGTCAAACTCCTCGCACAAATCGGTTTATTTTCGTTAGTGTTTCGTTTTTGTGATTTAAACTAATAAAAGGTGTTTTATGAGCAATTTATCAGGTAAATTTTAAATTATCGCGCTCTTAGCGTCACTGATTCTCATTTGTTTGCAGGCAAAAACCTCCACTTCGTTCTTACAACATTAAATTGTTTTATTTGGAGCGTCATTATGGGATCAACATAACCTCAAACTTGACTATGGCAATTACTAGATATTTGATTTTTGATGGATGCTAAACTCTGCCTGGGTCTCGTTCATGAAGGTTTGCTCTAGTAGTCATGCGAATTTCCGGTTGCTAACCCCGTCATTTTGGTTGAAAAACTAACCTGACTTCTTTGCAGGGCTGCGGTAGCTCATTGGACTGCAGCTCCTGGTGATATCTGCCAAACGCGGGGTCCTGCGGTGCTGCTGGCATTGTGGGGGCCTCTTATACGCTGTGCTGGTATGCTGCTGCTAAAATCTTGGGCTCAGGAATTCACAATGTGCCCTGGCTGATGTTCGGGAACTGCGTTGGTTCTGATCGATGTCCTCGGGATGTGGTCATGATGAAAAATTATTTTCATATGAGGGAAAATGTTCCCCACATTCTCACAGGTGCACGAACAATTACTCAACACACTGGTGTACTTTTTATCGATAAAATTAATGAATTAACTGGTAAAATATGTAAATTTCAGAGAGCACAAAAACTGGTTGTCATTCAATAATTTTATTCAATTGTCTCTGGATACTGGTCGTTAATAACAATTGCCTATCTAAGTTATACAAAACGGAAATTGACCAAATACAATACAATAACTTCTTACTCTAATATTTCTTATAACTAAAATGTTTTACAAAAATACTATTTCTAAATTATTGTCCTTTCAATTCGGTTTTAAATCGTCTCATAGCGCCACTACACTTTGCTTTATGTAAATTGTCCTTTTCACTCACGTAATTACACTGACTTGTTTGTTCAACCACCAATTTTGTTTCACACCCTGCTGTGTCCATTTCTTGTAATTTTCTTAACTGTTCGCTTTTCTCCAAATTTTCGAATATTGCTGTCCCATAATTATAATTGCCCTGTTCTGTTTGGTTTATGCTCGTTGCAACGTATTATCATAATTCTGCTTCTATTACCTTTTATTTAAAATGCTCATAAAATATATCCTATTTAATTATTCTGACATCTACGCTCCAATTAACACGCACGTATTATAAACCTTTCTGTGACAGTTCTATTTATTTTGGTTTGGCTTTAATTTTACACAAACCTCTTATTTTTGGCTAATTTATAATTATCAATTCCAATCTATGAAAAACAAGTTCTGCCCTTTGCCTTTTCTATTTAGTTCAATTCATTACTACCAGCATTTCTTTGCAGATGTAATTACGGATTGAAATTTACGTTCAATCTTGCAGTTGCATGAACTACTCCAACTCTGTGCTATCTGACTTGCTTTACTTATTTGTTGTGCTGCAAGCAGGGTTGAGTAGAGGGCTCAATTACATCTCAATATATCGATAGCTGTCAATAACTATCGATAGCTATCGATAACTATCGATAGTTATCGATAACTATCGATAACTATCGATAGTTATCGATAAGTATCGATTTTATTGATAAATATCGATAGTTATCGATTTAGATCGATTTATCGATAAATATCGATAGTAGTTATCGATTAATATCGTTAAATATCGATAGTTATCAATTAATATCCATAGTTATCGATTAATATCATTAAATATCGATAGTTATTGATTAATATCGATAGTTATCGATATTTCTGGACAAGTACCGATAAATATGGCTACTATATCGATAATTATCAATACATGTATATAGAATATTTTGTTAGTAGATATACAGTGACAGTGACCGCCCCAACTGGCTACTGCGCTAATAACCCGAACACAAACCCAGCAAGAAAAAGGACGAGTTCAAAATGCTGTATAGTAAATCTTTAGGAATTTAGGAGTAACTACTAAAGCAAATGTAACTCAACATCAAATATTGATGAATATCGATAACTATTGATAATTATCTATCTTTTTTTTTTATTCCGCACTCCGCCAACAGCCGTTAGGCCAATTATAGGCGTCACTGTACATTTTATGGGGACTTCCAACCCCACTAACAACTGTTATGATGTTATTATGACAACTGGGACCAACTTTTTCCGTGGCAGCCGTACCACAAGGTGCCGGGAGAAACAGCCGTGGAACTCCCATCCAAGTTCTGACCAGAGAGAGCGTTGCTTAACTTTGCTGATCGAACGTGGATGCTTGTTCAAGCTACACCACCCAGGACCTATCGATAATTATCGATACATATTGATAAATATCAATAAGTAACTATCCATATTTATCGATATATATCGATATGTGTAAAACCTGAAAATACTAAATTTAATATCGATATGCTTGATATTCCTGACTTATCAATTGTGCTAAAATGCGATGTAAAGATGATTTTTACCAAAGCCTATTCAACATGGCAGTGCTTCAAGTAGCCAGAACGCTCTTTACTACTTTTGATATTGAGTTTTCTAATCCAACTGTGCGCTAGTTCTGAAGGATAATTTTTGTGAAATACTTTTTTGAACGTGGAGATTGTTTTCCAAGAGTTTTTTTAAACAATCCTAATTATTTTCCAAGGATTGATAAGATTAATTTCAGTAGTTATGTTTACTTGTATAACACTTGAGTTTAATATTTTGAATTTTAAGTGTACTAAGCTAACAAGCATTTGCTTTTGTTAACATTAGAGTTTAATTTGTGTTTATTAAGCTCAGCAGCACTTTGTTTTTGTTAATATTTTAAATGTAACAATTATCCTATTATTTAATTGTGTTAAAAACTTGATTAAGAAGTTACACTTTTTTAGTATGCAATATAAGCTAAGCAGCTTAAATGCTTAAAAGTTGAAAGTATTTAGACAATTAGGGCAGGCAATTGAAATACACTGCATTTTGCAATTTTGGAAGTTGAAATCATTGCATTTGTGCACATGCAAGCAATGGAAATACAAGGTACTTAATGCAAACAGAAATTCAGTTGATCTTTTAAAGAGTTGGGAGTTGAAATTACCGCGATTGTACTATAATAATTAATAATTTATTGTAAGTTTATCACTTTACACCCTGTATTTATTTCACCTTGATCAAGTTAAAAGCTTACATTTGGCAACACTGCACAGGAGATTGAAAAATATGATTTTATGCTAAGGTAACATTTAAGCACTTACCAATATTTCATTAAATAAATTGCAATAGTTACTATTTCTGTAGTATATCTTAAAAATACTAGCAACACTAGTTTGCACTCAAACGAAGCTAGTTTAGAAATAATGATGCAGGAAACCTAACCTCAAACTTTAAAAACGAATACAATATGAGAAGAAACGTTTATGTATGTAATTTAATAGAAATTAGTATATTGTCAGTATCAATTTTATACGTATACACATTTACCAATACCATAGTTTTAATATCGTCCATGGGCCAACAATAAAATATGAGACTCGTATATAACGAAAATTAAACCCGCCCAATAGAAATTACTGCACACTACAACAATAATGGAGTTTGAAGATCTATATGAACATATGGATCATAACATCATGTATATAACAGAAAACCTTCCTTCACAAGAAAATGAAGAAAAATTTAATGAACAGTTTATCAGTGGTTGCAAATGCAACGATCAATGTTCAATTATAAATAAATGTGCATGTATCTTTAGTAGCGGTGCCAATTACACTAAGCTGTCTTCACGAATGGAACATGATATCTACAATGCTTACGTCATTACAACAGCGGATGCTAAGAAACCAATATACGAATGTAATTCCAGTTGCAAATGTCATCAACTTTGTGGCAACAGACTAGTACAGTTTGGTCCTAGAAAGCATTTGAAAATAGTTTCTTGTGAACCACTTCAGAACACTGTATCATGTAAAAGAAGAAAAGTGAATACGAACTCCAAAGAATATGATAGTCAACAAATGGACAACGCCAAAGGGTTAGGTTTGTTAACAACGGAAAATATTAAGAAAGGCAATTTCATCTGCGAATATGCAGGTGAAGTGATAACTAAACAAGAAGCACTGAAGAGACATAAAGTCAACGAGGAACAAAAATTAATGAATTATATTTTTTGTATTAATGAATACTTTGGTGGGGAAAAAACAGAAACTTTTATCGATCCCTCGAAATTTGGTAATATTGGGAGATATATCAATCACAGCTGTGAACCTAATTGTGAATTAAAACTCATACGAGTTGATAATACTATCCCCAAGTTGTGTATTTTTGCAGCACAAGATATTGACGTTAACTGTGAACTTACATTCGATTATGGCAGCGACACTTTATGGTCATCAACTGGTGCAAGTTCTAACAAAACACTTTTAAAATGTTTATGTGGCGCTGATAAATGTAAAAAATATATGCCATATTCTAAATATGTAGATTAAAGTATTATTAATGACTGTTATACAGTCGAGTCTCGATTATCTGACATCCTGTTTTGCCGGACATATCACAACAAACTAATTTTTACACAGCATACTGTGAATCGTAATGGACCTATCTTTATTACCCAATGAAATATTACATACTGATTTCAATTAAATGTTTTTTTATTCAGCGGGTATCTTATCAATCTTTGGTAGTTCTGTATTTTCGTCCAGTCCAGTTTATGTGGGTAATTGAGACTAATATATTTATAAAATTATTGTAGCGGATTATATGTATTATAAATTGTAATAAATGTGGATAAAAGTGTTTTTATTTCTTGTTGTTTTAATTATTTGTACTTAAGTTGTAAATGCTGTATGAAACTTAAATAATTATTCCACTTTCAGAGCAAGTTGTAATCGCCTTGTTTAGAAATATAGTACTTACAGCAGATTTGTAATGCTCCAAAAGATCGGGTGTTGGAAATACTATATTCAAGTTTCTAATATCTTTCACTGGCACAATGTAACCACAAGTCCGCAACTGTTCATATTTAAATGGATGTTCAGTCCATCTAGGTGATTCCACTTGCTTATCCTTAACTGGAGAAAATAAACGCACAATAATATCTTCCAATTCATCTAAACTCTCTGTAAAAACCACATTCAGACTATATATTATCGTCAGTTTACACGTATACCTTTCCCAAGGACTGCCAGTGCCATAATATTGGAGGAATACCATGTATCATGAAACTGCAAGAGTTCATTCCGTACGCTTATACCTTTTTCCTTAGGAACTGTCTCAAGAGTATACCTGTTCCCTGTAGGTTTTACAATATTTTTTTATGTTATTGTTATAAACAGCAAACCTTTTACCTGTTCCAAATTTATGGTAGGGATGCTCTGGACTGCATGTATGTTTTTCCAACTGGTCTAATCGCCACAGATCACTAGGTATATTTTTTTCATGCTCCGAGTTCACAGCATTTAATTCTCTTTCTGTTGCAGTTTCAGTAAAGAGTGGGGAAATAAAAAACTGTGCGAACCTCAAAATTTAAATATAATAGTATGAAAGAATTGTCAACGTAATGAAATACATACCTATCCAACGTATCAGACAAGTGACCAGGTACTACGTCAAAATAATAAATAGTGTGATCAGGATAAGTAGCAGCATTACTGCTACCACCATGCTCATTAAGAAATTTGCTATAATCGTTTTCATTGGGATACTTTTCAGTTCCCAAGAAGAGCATATGCTCGCAAAAATGAGCTAATCCGGGTACATGATCGGGATCACACAAGTATCCTACAATATTTGTGTTCTATAAAAGTCACGGCTCAGTTCTTTACACCTACCAACGTTAACGTCGAGAGCTGCTGCAGACTTGTCAGTGGAAGGATCGCTAACGAGCAAAACCTTCATGTGGTTCGCCAGTTCAAGCCCACGGTAGGACCTTTTATCTTCCGCAGACTTAGCTATATTATCTATCCGCCGTAATACTGACCCAGTCATCTTTCTGGTTGCAGTTTGCGTCGAGAGCTGAGAACTACAAGAAGTATAATCTAGATCCTAGTGTATTCTAACCTAACTTTCATCATTTCCAACCTAGGAATCAACAAATACCCACCTATACGTGAACAATGTTTGTTTTCGAGAGTGATTTACAAAGTACAGCTTTAGAATGAATCGTGAACGAGTTAGGAAATGCATTCAGGAATACAGTGATACATAAAATAAAAAAGATAAAATCATAAGCACCATGAAGCAATTACGGTTGTCATTGTCAAAATCAACATTGGAATCACCGCATCTGCTGAGCCCAAAGTTCAACCACACGAAAATAACATAAGGAAGCTCCACACAAGTTACCTTTTCTTTTTTAATATTAAATTTGAATATGTAAAATAAGCCAATGGACTAATCGCCACAAAAGCAAAACCATATTTTCTTATTTTACTCATTATTCCATTAGGTATGTTGCAACTGTAAAATGATGGAAGAAGTTGTTTTTGCCCTGACAGGTATTTTTATTTACTACGCTCATAACGTGGTAGTGTTCGTTGAGTAAAAAAGTTCGCCCGAGCAGGGACTTGAACCCTGGACCCTTGGATTAAAAGTCCAATGCTCTACCGACTGAGCTACCCGGGCTAGTTGGTCTTTAACGGCTTCCTTCCATTATAATAAGGCTTTCAAGCTGCTGATCATGTAAGTCAGTGATACAGCTTAGTAATAAAATGTGTAAGTCAGTGATTATATTTGTTTGCTGCTTTTTCTTGACAACGGAATACTTAATATTAAGTTCCTAGGATAATAAAATTAGCAAAGCAAGATGCAGATTTAGACGTTTTGTTTATAAATTGCAAGTGTTTATGTGACATGTAACACTCACAGGTAACACGACTCACGAAAACTAATCCTGGCGACAGGTGACAAATCAAACGATTTTTTCAAAAATCTAGGAAAATTTCGATAAGCAGCGGGGAAAAATATAATAAGATAACTGGGAATGTATCGCCTATTAACATTTTCGGCAGGCAACAAGCCGCGACTTCGTCTTGGCTTGTACTTACCTACCTCAAATGTTAATAGATCCTTACATTCCTTGTTACTTAAATAGCTATTAAATATAACATTTCACCAAAAATTTATTAAAATACTTGTGGATCCATTTCAAAATATTTTGCAAGTTACAAAACTTCTTTGTAACGTGTAGCACGATCTCTTCCGTAAAATTAAAATTTTTAAGTTTTCAAAACTACTCACACGTGATATTGCTACATACAGGGTGTCCCGCATAGATTGCATAATAAGGCACTGGCGTGTTCTTTGCTCAAAAAGAAACAAAAAGGTCCTAATAAACATATATTCGCAAATGCATAGTTTCCGAGATACAGGGTATTAATAGTATATTACTTTACAAGGGATGTAGGTAAGATTTACACTAACTACCGAGGACCGTTTGATGCCTGAGTGAGCGAAGCGAACGAGGGTTGCAAGGTTCGAGGTAGTAAAAATCTTCCTACATCCTGTGTAAAGTACAGTCGTGTGCAAATAAATCTGGGACAGTGTTTTTTTCACATGCAGATTCAGTTAAGAATTGAAGAATATCTCCATGGATTTCCTGCTATCAGAAAGAGTTACATTAAACTTTAACAGGTACTGAAACCCGTAACTCTCTCTGATAAGAGGAAATCCATGGAAATATTCTTCAAATTCTTAACTGAATCTGCATGTGAAAAAAACACTGTCCCAGATTTATTTGCACACGACTGTACATAATTTTTTTCAGTAATAATGTATTAAGGGCAAATGCTTTTGCCGGTAAAAATGTTTTACGAAAGTATTTTGTTTTGGCAATGTCACAAGACAAACTAACTTGATCAAATTCCCGAGCCGAAGGCGAGGGAATTTGTCAAAGTTAGTTTGTCGAGGGGCATTGCCAAAAAAACAACAAATCTTAAGTAAAACATTTTCCGAGCAAAATCATGAGCCCGAAATACATTTTGTGGACTATTTCCCAAATATCGGTTCATTTTGACATTTATACTGATGCGCAATGACAGTTTAAATGACGTTTCTTAAATACCACCTTGATTAAAGCAACATATTTGGTGGTTGCCGTGGATGCAAGTGGCAAAAGAAACTGACAAAATCCCAAGGGAAAATTTCGATTTATTGCCACTACAAAAAAACACGATTGGTTGAATTTTGAAAAAGCATGGCTTTTCATTGGATAATAAGAGATGTGGGAAATAGTCACTACCAATATTTCCTTTTGTAAAGTAAATGGTAGGTAATAACCTGGCCTAAAATTATGACATTTGCTAAACTATAGTAGCCTTATAGAGCTGTGACGTTTTGTTTGACAGTTATAAAAGCACTGTGAAAAATTATTGGAAAAAATGCGTGAATACGATTGCAAATGCTGTTTTGTGATCTTTGTGCTTGTATTCTGATTAAAAATGGATAATAGTAGGAACGACAATGGTTTTTTTCGTGTTAACCAAGTGACAGACATGGCATCTTATCAGTTGTAATACATGCGGGATGCAAGTAATTCACTTCTCTAGGGAAGTAAGTACATTGTCATGGAAACTGTAACAATTTTTGTAAATGCAGCCTACATCCCTCAAATCAGACAGTGTAAGGACCATTTACAAAGAAGGTAGTGAAAAAAAGTATATTACTTTACAAGGGATGTAGGTAAGATTTACACTACCGAGGACCGTTTGATGCCTGAGTAAGCGCAGCGAACGAGGGCAGCAAGGTGCGAGGTAGTGTAAATCTTCCTACATTCTGTGTAAAGTACATAATTTTTTTCACTACCAATATTTTCTTATGTAAAATAAATGGTAATAGCGTAAAATTATTACATTTTCTGAGTTATATCTAGTAGCCTATGTGACGTTTTGTTTGACAGTTATAAACGCAATGTGAAAAATGTGTGAATATGATTGCGAGTGCTGTTTTGTGAGCTTTGTGCTTGTATTCTGATTAAAAATGGATAATAGTACGAACGATAATGGTTTTCTTCATGTTAATGAAATTGCAAACACGGCATCTCGTCAATTATAGTAAATGCGGGATGTAAGTAATTCACTTCTCTAGGGAAGAAGTACATTGTCATGGAAACCGTAACAATTTTTGTAAATGTTTCCTACATCTCTCAAATCAGACAGTGTAAGGATCACTTGCAAGGAAGGTAGTGAAAAAAAGTTTTTTTTAATTCGTTTTTTTATGTTATCTAAAAACGCTTTGAGCGATTTTAATGTAATTTTTAGAGTTTGTTTATAACTTTATGAGACCTATTACAATTGATGTAACAATTCCAGGGGAGTGCCCAGGGGGCATAACGATTAGGTTTTTGCACAAAAAAAATAACGCCCACGAGATTTTTTGCAATTTTTATAAAAAATTTTAATAAAGCAACTAAAAATGCAACTTTTTTGTCTCCCGAGTTTTTTCCAGATCTCGCTTCGTTTTCAAGAAAAAAATTAAAGCCCATATTTTTGCACGTCTCTGAACCTGTTAAGACAAAACCTAAAATGCTTCAATATCTAAAAACCCCTTAACCGATTTTAGTGAAACTTTGAAGGTTTACTAGTACTATTAATGATCATGTTTTGGCACACTTAGATTTAAATTATTTGTTCCAAGGCGGCTGGTTTTTTTTTAAACTTTAACACTCTGTATCTCAGAAACAAAGCATTTATTAATTGTCATCGTAAATGATAGGCGTACAGAAAATTTTTTTGCCCGAAGGCAAAAAGGTAGTGCAATATTACAATGTGTTACTATATACGTGGTAATAATACTCTTCTGCCTGTGGCTTGTCCACTTAACACCAAATTTAAGCAGTTCATAAATAAATTAATATTGATGTATCACAAAGGTGAATTCATTTAAAGGGGTTAATTAAATCTTGGATCTGTATCAGAAGTGTCGGCCAAGAAGATAAGTGTTGCCAATTAGAGAGAATTGGAGACGCATTGAAATATACAGAAGGTATAATAATAATAAATAATAATGTAATAGAGAACATAGAGAATAATTATAAGAATAATGGGTTATTGCTGAATGAGTTAAAAATAGGTGAGAAGAATAAACAATTTAAAGGCCAAATATTAGAAATAATTAACAGAAATAAAGAGGTTATTAATGAAGAAGTAAGGCAGGCACAGAAATATGTTCATAGATTGCAGGTTGATGAATCAAAGAGTTTTAATAGCAAATCTTATCCTATTCCTTTTGCATTAAGAGGGCAAGTTAAGAAAAAAATACATAAAATGGTAAAAGATGGAGTGATAGAATCTTCAAAAAGCAAGTTTATTAATCCTTTAGGAATTGTTAAGAAACGTGATGGTTTGCTTTGCTTATGTTTACAGACATGCAGAACTAATAGGTATGATTATTGTAAAGGTTGTTGTTTGTTCGAAAGGTTAAATAATTTTATTTCCATAGTGATTTGAAATAGTTAGATGTAAATGGATTTTAATTGTTATGAGTTATATACAAGGATATTAAGATGGGTTATTAACAATTTGGTAATTAAAAGAAATTGAGAAAAGAAATTTGAAATAAAACTAGTTTATTTAAATATTTTTATTAATTGAGGAATTTATATTATGATACCTAAAGTGGTAGGGTCAATCATAGCAAAGAAATATTTAAAAGAAATAAAGTTGGTATATTGATACAATCAAATTTAGAAAAATTTAAAAAGATTTGTTGGCTGATTTAAATTGGGAAATGCAGATTAAATAAATAAAGTAAATTGTAATTTTATCTTGAAAAGTTATTACATTTGAGTATTTCATATTGGTGATTGGAAGAAAAGATAATGTTAGTGTGAGACAAATATACTGCTCTGCAATAATATAATTATAGTATGTATACTTCAAATTAGGTAATTTAAGAAGTGGGCAGTAATGATCGTATCTAAATAAGAAGTTTTGTTTTAAAAACATGATTGAATACCAAGTAAAAAAATGTAGAGACGTTTTTGAAAAAAGCTATTTAGAACTAAATAAAAACTTTGAAATGAAGCCTTTATTTGTGTAAAATTTGGCTATATGCAAATATAATGGGTTATTAACCAATACGAGGTGAATACGCGAAAATATAAACTGGAATTGACGTGAGTAAAAAATCAGTGAAGAGATTGTGGTATACAATTTAATTAACTACAAAGAAGAAGGAAACGACAACATTTGGATAGATTTGGATTTATTGAGGCGTTGCAGGGTGTATTTGGCAGTCGTTGTTGGAGTTGGGAATTCTACAGAGGACTGGAAGTGGTTTGCTGAGGTTTCCTGGCGTGATTTGTTTGCGACAGGAAAGGAGCTGTAGACAAAGAAAGTTAGTTTGGGAATTATCTGCTAGTCCAGAGGACTGAGTTCTGCGGCTGCATACTAGAAGTTCCAGGATTATTTAGCTGATTGAGTGTACATTAAGAATAAACTGACATTGAGCTTAGCTGAGAATCATAGGGATCATTGGTGTTTGATGTGAGTAGCTGAAAAAAGTGTAAGGAAGTCAGGTTTGTGGTAGTTACATTTAATAAGGAATAAAGAAACAATTAGATTGAGCAAAATAACTTAATAACAATACTTACTTTGGTAAAACAGTAGTTGAATTGTAAAAAGGAAAGTATATTTGTCAAATTTGATAGCCTTGTACTGTTTACTGGTTGAAAGTCAAACTGACATTTAATAGCAATCATTGAATTGACAATTCATATACAAATTTTGAATATTTAAAAATAGGTAACTTGATTAATGAACCCCTCCCTAACGAGAATCTTAAATGCAATACATAATTTTAAAATAGTACAAAAGATGTTGGATTGTCATATCACATTAATGGGAGTTATTGCATATTAATACGTAATACAACTGTAGTGCTTATGCATTCCATATTTATGGTCGCCCAACGTGGTGCATTTAAGCCATTGCATTAATTAAGAGCTAGCTCAACTGTGGAGCTATTTCATATTTATGGCGCCCAACGTGGTGCTTGCCTGCTGGTCATTTCAATATAATGTGTATGCAAAATATCATCTTTCTACGACAAATAGTTTTTTAGTTATATCGCCAACAGACAGACAGACAGCCAGACGGAATTGAGAAAACCTGTTTTCGTCATCTAGGGACCCTGAAACGTGAAGATCTGAAGAAATCTCGGAAGGTGATTTTTTCGTGATGACAATACTTCCTTCGTATTTCAGACGAGGGAAGTAAAAAGCCTACTTTTTAAAATGAAATTTTTAAAAATCTATTTATTGCGTATTGTTAATACGACTTTTAGTTAATTGGTTGTAAACTCACTTATTGTGTGTTATTTACTTGTTGATTGTTACAAAGCAATCGTGATTCTGATATAAATAAAAATAGAAAGTGAACTAAAGTCTACACATTACCCTTTTTCTGTGACGTCAGAAATAACAAAACAAAGCGTTTAAAACGTATGTCTGATATTACATTGAAATTCAAAAAGGTTATTTAGATCGCAGGTAGTAAACTTTAGAAAGAATATGACATATATCTAACCTTTAATATAAGGGATACTTTAAATAGCACATTATTCAAATCAAGTGTATGTAATCCGATGTTTATCCTCTTCGAAGAAGTCTAACACTTAAAATAACATTTTAGGTTTGCTCGCTTGCTTATTATTGCGCGTTATTTTACTGTCATTTTGGACAAATGTCACATTGACAGCAGTATACAACAAGCCATACTTAAAGCGGACCTGACCAAAAACTGCAGATTTTTTGTTTCATCCAGTTTCTTTTGTTAAATAAAGAGAGAAAATTGTTACGTCACAGCAAAAGGGTAATGTGTAGACATTACCTCGGTTATTTTCAATTTTAGGCATACATACAGTGTGTCTCACTTTAGACGGCACTACCCCAGTATCTTTTTTATATATTATCGATTTAAAAAATGTCTTTGTTCTGATTATACCCCTCACTAAATTGTACTTTTAGGGTACCTATGTTACTTTCCCTTCACGGTGAAATACTACCCAAAAAAATTGAATAATAATCTTACAAGTTTGCCATGAGTTTTTGTTTTATTCTTTTAATCAAATACAATAACAAAACATTTGTAAAAGGCTTTACCCAGAACTTCCCTCGTCGACATTGTGATACTAAATAATTTAAAAAATCACATTAAGTTAGGAATAAAAATATCTTTACGTTTTGTGGGGTATTGCAACGGGACGGGCTATTTCTACTGGAGCTACGGAGCACCGACCCTTCGAATTCCTGAGTTGCAGCTGCATTAAGTAGCGCAATAATGTGTTGCTCCTTTTTGCTAATAATATAATGTTTTCATTGTTTGTTTTAAATTGTACAACTAGTTAGTCAAAATTTAAAATTACCAAAGCCTGCAAAATTTCAATTTTAGAGTTAAGTACTCGTATATAAAACCATGCTTATTTTATAACATTTCGGGTGAAAGCGAAAACGTACATACTTGATTTTCAAGTAATTAACATTTATACAGAGATCGCAAGCATTACACAAAATTTTAACTGGTTTTATAAATTGTTATTGCAAATGTATTCTCTTTGTTTTATTTTTTTTTAGAATGGCGCCACCTTCTAAAAAACAAAAAAACATTAGACGCCTTTATACAAAAACCAAAAACCACTGCCCTTCATGTCAATCAGAATAAGACTGTAGAAGAAGTCCAGAGAAATCAGATGATTTGTCAACAAATTCCACAGAAACTGAAACTGCATCCACCTCCATTCCCGCTAATAATGGGGAGATTGAAAGTTAGTCAAACGCCATCGGAGCTTATTTTGACAGCACTGATAAACTTCTTGGGAGTTTTTCTAATTTAAAGAAAAAATAATTATTGGAGAAACTTTACGTTCCCCGAAAAAACGTGCGTATTTCCTTTCTCGGGAAAAAATACATGTGGAGGTAATTAAAATAAATTTTAATATTAGTTTTTGGATAAATACACTTGGCTTGTCTATTCGTATATAAAAAAAGGAGTTTTTGTCGATTTTTCTTGAAATCAAGCATTTTAAGTGGCTCAAATCGTTTGTTTTTTAATGAAAAACAGTTGAATTTAGAGATGTAAAGTAACATATCAAAAAAGTTCATTAACAGCGCTTTTCAAAAAATCATACAGGGCCTTTCATTTGAAAATAACCCGAAATTATTAAATTTGCTAATGTTCAACACCATGTATTCAGTAATACCCAGAACCATCATTTTTCACTGGAAAGGTAGTTAACGAAAATCATACTTTTTTGGTAACGTTTTTCTGCATTCAATTTGAACTCTTACAGCAGCCACCTGAAACTTAATATATTTTTGCATAAAATTGTTGATATTGTTACGATTTATCTTCTGGGCTATTAACAATTATACGCCGCTTCTTGTTTTAAGCCTTTATTTACAGCAATTTAACTTAACGATTTACAAAAACGCAAGAACTATTAATACGGAACGCAAATTATTTATGCACTAACAGGAACTATTTCTAACAACAAATTCATTTTATTTATTTACACACGACTTCAACACGAAAGATTTATATGGCAATCTTCGCACACTTCAAAGCTAGTTCGCACTGCCCGCTCTCCCGCTGCGCTTGCTTATATATATCGCCGGGGATTCCTTCCGGAAAATTCGAGATATTCTCGACTATTCTAGCAATGCTGACGTATCGCTTGCATTAATCACCGAGGTCGTTCTCGAATGATTAGGAAAGCTGACTTATCTGTCTGCACGCGATCCGGCTCGAAGGTCGTTACACTGCCCCCGCCTTAGGTCGTTCTGCCCCAGAACGAGTTGCGTCGGGTGTCTGTCCTCTCGCTCTTGTGGAGGTTCGATGGCGGTATTTGCAGACGGTGCCCTTCTTGCACACGGACTGGCTGAAGAAGTAGCAGTCCACCGTGAGCTCAATGCTTCGCAACGGGCTGTAACAGCAGATCTCGATCTGGATGCCGGTCCGGTCGAAGACTACTTCCAGCATCCTGCGTACAACCCTCCAGTCCAACAAATCCAGGCTGCATCGTAATTTCGGCACCGCTAGCCGGGTTTCGCCGTTCTTCACCATCTGCTCCTTAAGGTCCAAAACAGCAGACTAGAGCTCCTGGTAACTAGGTTTTTCGTACGACAACCTTTTCGTCACCAGGTAGTAGATGGAGCTATTGCCTTCATTCAGCTTCAAAGTTCTGCCAACCTGAGGTGCCTGCTCTCGCAGCTGGTCTAACCGGCAAATTTCTCCCGTAAGGCAGCGGCGATCCCCCTAGACATCCGGAGGTCCTGCGCGACGTAGTGTGCCAGGGAATACCGCTGCAGCGTGTCGAACAGGTCACGCTGCACCTCTGTAGTAACCCCAAATCGCGTGGTCTTCGTACCCCAATAAGCGGCCATAAACTCCTGGAAGGAGGTACCTCCGATCTCTAGTTGTCTCAGGGGTTGCTCCGTGACAGCCTCCACTTCTTCATTGGTTCCGGAATATGGGGCCAACCGATTGAAGTGCACCACTCTGCACTTTCCTCGAGGAGGCTTTTGGATTCGGTATACCACATCATTCAGTCGAGTGACTACAGTGTAGGAGCCTTCCCAGTTTCTTTGGAGCTTGGGGGAGAAACCACCACGCCTCTGGGGGTTATGAAGCCATACCCAATCGCCAGGCTGGAAACCACCGGCCTCAGCGCGGGCGTCATATAGGTCCTTCATTCGGTCGCTGGCACCTTGAATGTTTCGGCGTACGGCGTCATGGATCTCTTCCATCCTCTTCTTCAGGTTCCCCACTTAGTCCTCGCCGGCCGTTTCTTCGCCAGGCTTTCTTCCAAATTTGAGGTCACATGCCAATCGCAGCTCGCCCCAAAGGGTACCGCGGCTGGGGTGTGATTAGTTGTCGCTTGTACTGCCGATCGGTAGGCCATCAGGAACAAGTGAATGTACTGGTCCCAGTCACGCTGATGCTCGAGGACCACCTTGGACAGATGCTTCCCCATGGTTCGGTTCATCCTTTCCACCATGCGTCCGATTGAGGATGGAGAACAGTGGTCCGGGTCTTGTGTATCCGCAGTAGCTTGCAAACGTTCTGAAACAGTCCAGACTCGGTCCTGGTCGGAATGTAACTCTAGGGGGACTCCAAAACGGCTGAAGCACTCCTTTACCAGAACATCAGCGACAGTACCGGCCTCTTGATTTGGAAGGGCGTACGCTTCGGGCCACTTGGTGAAGTAGTCTATGCACACCAGGATGTATTTATTTCTCGATTTGGTTTCGGAGAATGGTTCAGCGATGTCAATGGCTATCCTCTCAAACGGACTACCGACGTTGTACTGCCGCATCGGAGCTCTACATCTTCCCACCGGTCCGTTTCCTGTAGCGCAGGCTTCGCACCTCGGACGTCATCTTTGCAGCTCGCCCAGTACTACCTTTCTCGGACCTTTTGCAACGTCTTCTTCAATCCAAAGTGTCTCCCAGAGGAGCCATCATGCAGGTGGCGCAGAACCTCGGCCACTCTGCTCCTTGGAACCATCAATTGTGATCTCGTTGCCCTACCGTCTTCATGTTTCAAGATTCTGGTCAGGACGTTGTTGTCCAGCTGCCAGGAGTCCCATTGCGCCCAATAAGTCTTCACCGTTGGGTTGGTGGCGCAGACCTCCTGCCAGGTAGGTCGACGGCCATCTCGCTTCCAGGCTATAACCGTGCCTAAGTCGGGGTCGTTCTGCTGGCTGTTCTGCAACTCGTCTAGCTCTCACGAGTCGTCGACTACAGTGGTACAATTGATGGGTACCGCACGACTCTCCAGCTTCGAACAGTGGTCGCAGTTCGGAGGGCAGGGCCTCCTGGATAACGCATCGGCGTTGCGGTGGGCTGTGCCAGGTCGATGATTTATTTCAAAGTCGTACTCTTATAGGCGCTCGATCCACCTAGCCACCTGTCCTTTACCTTACACGGATCAACTGCTACTCCCTGCCGGGATACGACGTGCCCCAAGTACTGTACCTCCTTCTGGAAGATGTTGCACTTCTTTGGACTTAATTGCAGGTTGGCACCTCGCAGTCTACAGAACACTTCCTCCAGGTTTTTCAGATGCTCGTTGAAGGATCTACCCACCACTATGATGTCGTCCAAGTATATCAGGCAGGTCTGCCAAGATAGACCCTTCAGGACGGTCTCCATCAGCCTCTCAAACGTGGCGGTGGCATTGCACAAACCGAAGGGCATGACGGAGAACTGCAAGAGACCAGTTTCGATGGTAAATGCAGTCTTCTCCCTGTCCTCAGGTTCCATTCCGACTTGCCAATAACCGCTCTTCAAGTCTAGCGTCGAGAACCATTGAGAACCGGAAAGCGTGTACAGGGTATCATCGATTCGTGGCAGAGGGTAGCTGTCTTTCACAGAACCTCGTTGAACCATCCTTCTTCTTGACAAGAACCACAAGGGAGGCCCACGGGCTGCTGGACGGTTCGATGATCTCTTGGTTTCGCATGTGCTAGACAATCTTCTCAGCTTCTTCCCGTTTGGCGAGGGGCAACCTTCTTGGATGTTGGCGTATCGGTTGAGCATTCCCAGTATTGATTTTATGTTTAACTACGTCGGTACGGCCGCTGGGATGATCTCGGCACTCGAAGATGTTTTGGTACCGGGCCACCAGATCTTCGATCTTCTTCCGTTCTTGTTGGCTCATGCCCTTGCAAGTAGACATCACAGTGTTAATTAATGCCTTTGGGTAGCCCTTCGCCTTGCTGCCGCTGTCACTAGTAATCGTTCTGACTACGGCGGAGACCGGTGTGCACTTTCCCAGGATTCTGTTTCTCCTGACGGTTGCCGGTTCCCTGTTGACGTTTATCATCCTTACTGGGACTTTAAGCCCAGTCTTTACCAACGCCTTCCCAACCAGGATACCATGAGTGAGCTTCTTGTCATAATCGAGTTCAATCATGCGCACTACGTTGCCCCGCAGATCGCCATCCAGGTATGCATCCACGACCCTCTTGGTTCGTTGCGGCAGAGTAACATCTTCCTTCTCTTGGGTGTAGGGAAAGCTCCTCCCCACCCACGTGCAACACGCCGCGTTCCAGGTATAAAGTGAACCCACACTTATTTATAACATCCAATACCAGGAAGAACTCGTCCACAATGTTAGCAATCAGGACCCGATGCTTGAGGGTTTGATTCCCAATCTTCAATGTGAAATCAATTTTCCCATGTGTGGTCACTGCGCCTTCCGTGGCAGTGCGAAGGCGTGTACTGGTGGGCAGCAGCTGACCCTCGTCCCGTATTACGTCAGACCTGGCGATGGACTTCGTCGCTCCAGTATCCAACAGCAGAGACCGAACTCTTCCGCTTATTCTCCCATCAATGAAGAAGCTATCAGGCTAGGGTTGCACGGAAGACACATGGATGTACATCTCAAAGGCATGGCAATCCCGAGTCGACTCTCGCCCCTTCTTGTCGACCCGTATTAGTTTTCCGACGGCTCGTCAGACACTCGGACTCCTTTCTTCGGACAGCGAGTCCTAAGATGACCCATCTCTCCGCAGCTCCAGCAACGGGGTCCTTTCTCCCTCATCTCCTGCTTTATGAGTCGTCGCACCATGTACTCCATGAATTCAGGAGCCACTTCTATCGTAGCGACACCGCGGACACGACCATGTCCTCTGGAGGCACTCCTTGCCGCTTCAACTTCCAACGCATGGGCTAAGGCCTCTCCCAGTGTACTATAGCGCCCCAGACGTACCGCTTGCTGAGTATCGACGTTTTTCATTCCATCTATGAATGTTTGGACGGCTAGCTGCTCCAGGAAGTCCTCCGGCGCCGATAGATACGCGAGCCGAACCAATCGAGCAACGTCGGCCTCAAGTTCTTGCAGAGTCTCCCCCGACTTCTGAATTCGGTTCTTCAACTGGGCACAATGCACATGCTGAAGATGACTATAACGCCGTTCCAGACGATTCACCAATTGCTGGAAGTCCTTCCGCTGATTTTCTGGAACCATTTGCAGAATATTCGGGGCATCCCCTCGCAATGTCAGAGTCAATGCGGTCGCTTTGTCTGCCATTCCCCAACTATTAGCGACCGCTGCGGCTTCAAATTGCTTCAGGTATGTTGACCATGGCGTTTTCCCATCGTAAGAGGGCAGTTTCATATGCAAGCAGGATGTTGCGGGCCTCACTGGGACAGTATCTTGGACAGGAGCAACCTGAGGGGTAGCAACTCGCTGATTTACCGCAAGAGGGGGAGAGAAGCCAGCAGATTCAGAGGGAGTTGGTTGGCCTTGGCTACTTAGTAACTTGGTAACTTGTTCCTGCAGCTCCAGTACGTCACCTTGAAATCTGGTTACCTTTCTCTCCATATCCTCCCGAATATCTCTAATCTCCTCTGCCAACTCGTCATGGCTCGCTTTCAGTTCTTCCTCAAGTTTTTGGACTACTTTTTCTTGCGCCGCTTTCAGCTCTTTCTTAAGTTCATCTTTAAGATCCTCTTGCGCGGCTTTTCAGCTCTTCCTTAAGTACTTTCTGCACCTTTTCTGTCTTCTTTTGGCCGGCTTTAGATTCTTCCTTAAGATCCTCTTGTGCTTTTTCTGCCTTGTCCTAACCAACTTGCATCAGCTGGAAAAGTTGGCTTAATTGGGCCTCCATCTTGCTGCTTTAGGATCTCGTCACAGGCATGCACAACACACACTTAAATTT
>CALNHX010009333.1:0-50957 GCA_940337035.1 Agriotes lineatus
GGGCAGTGTGTTCGGCCCCATGCTTTACCTATTGTATGCATCAGATATATCTACTACATTTAATACTACAATGGCAACCTTCGCGGACGATACAATCATCCTTGCAAGCCATGAAGATCCAATAACCGCATCTTCATATGCACAAGGACACCTAAATCTTATACAAGATTGGATTAACAAATGGTACATAAAAATCAATGAAAGCAAGTCAACTCAAGTAACATTTACTCTCGAAAAGGGCCGCCGTCCACCAGTTAGCGTCAATAACATACCTATACCTGCATCGTCCTCAGCAAGTTATTTAGGAATACACCACGATGAAAAACTTACTTGGAAGGAACACATTCTAAAGAAGAAAAAGCAAATTGACTTACGACTCAAGGACCTTAATTGGCTAATTGAAAGAAAATCCCGTTTGTCTCTAGAAAATAAAATCTTGGTTTATA
Source organism: Agriotes lineatus (assembly GCA_940337035.1). NCBI lineage: Eukaryota > Metazoa > Arthropoda > Insecta > Coleoptera > Elateridae > Agriotes > Agriotes lineatus. Next base: position 447 of record CALNHX010009333.1, read on the forward strand.
AGACCATAATCAGACCTATCTGGACTTATGGCATCGAGCTATGGGATGTGCTAGTAAGTCAAACACAGCAATTATTCAAAGTTTCCAATCCAAGATTCTTAGAGCGATGACTGACGCACCATGGTATGTAACCAACAAAATGTTACACGACGACCTCAATATCCCATTCGTTCAAACTGTTATACAAGAGCGTAGTGCAACTCATCATACCCGACTAGAAACTCATGCCAATACACTCATACAACCACGCCTACTACAACACCACATCAGAAGACTAAAAAAATGCTGGCCTATTGACCTCAAATGAGGAGTAGGTGAACCCACCATTGGAAGAGTTGCCATCCCGCCATCAAGGATTATTTAATTTTAAGGTCCAACGTTATCACATTAGCCCGTAGGATGTTAAATCTGATTGCTACTAATAAAGCTAAAAAGAACCTTGCAGCTTGCATCATCAGAGTGAAGGTCGCACTAAGAAGTGAAAGTAAAAAAAGGTAAAGGTTCAGGGTTATTTCAATTCCCCCAACTGGGGGCGAGTTGACCTTGCGTCCCTCTTCAGCCATGAACGGGAATTATAGGATGGGTGAGAGAAAGGAGGGGTGGAGAGTGGAAGAGAGGTCAGGAAAGGTGGAGAAGTACTGCACCGACATTCGCCTCAGAGAAGCTACTCTGTTGACTCAGGAAAACCACGTAAAAACCCGAATCAGAGTAGACCGCTAGGGGAATCGAACCCGCAACCTCGCGAATGCTAAACAGATGCGCTAACCACTACTCTACAAAGCTCGGTGAATAACTGAAGGTCGGTGTGGAGCTATTTATAGTCGTCTGTGCCAGACGCGTAGAGTGACGTAACGCTGATCGGCCGTTCAAGTGCAACCTAATCCGTGGAGCGTGGCCGTATGACACACAGTGGTTGTAATGCTTTAGATCGTGTATCACAGGAGTCCACGTTTTACTAAGCTTAAAACCATATTCCCTGTTTATATTATTTAGATGTTTTTCTATTTCTATGGCTTCACATATCACCGCAAAAGCCTCAAACAGTACATTACTATTTGCTTGCCAAACGCAGTTGTTATTTAATATTATTAAAGTTAAACATATGTTTTACTTCACGTTTTGTGTTTACTCTTATCTTTTCTCCATGGTGAGGATCAATTCAAAATATATTCGTTGTGGATTGTTTTCGAAATAGCATTTCTTACATTTGTTTTAAAATTAGTTCAATGATTTATATAATTTTAAGTCAACTGCACACTTGCTTAATATTTCTGTAAACATTGATTTATTTTCTGCAATTTGGTTTCTGTGGAAAATACGTAAGTTAAATACAATGTAACTGACATTTTCCATTTTTCGGGACGAAGTAAAAAGGCACTAAAATATTCACATATCTAAGTAATAAAGGCTAGAATTTTTAAATAATAAAAATTCTTAAACACTTCCACTATCAGATAGCTAATTTCAACTGCTTTCATGACCATTACTATCTTACCTAACATAGATAAAATAATTTTAACATTAAAGAACTACAAATTTCAAATATCTGAAAATATTTTACTAGGAAACGTATTAAGTTTATGAAATGGAAAATTAGAAATTATTGAATTTGTTCGGGAAAAATAAAGAAACACACAGAAATAAAGCCCCACCGGGAGCGAAGTGTCGAACCATTAAGCAATCAACATGATGGCAAAATTTAATTGATATAGAAGCAATACTAATATCGCGAAAGAACTAAATATAAGTGGATAATATTAATTAGTCAAATTGCAAAGAAGTCTAATAAGTACTAATATAGTAATAACAATATCAAAAGAGACAATATACATAAGAAATAGGTGTGACACATGTGGGATGTATTTGAATAAATATTGAAAGATCCCTTAAATAATGTAGCATCAAAAGAACTAGCACATATCGTATCACACTACAAAAACAAAATAGAAATATAAATAGCATAAACCCCCAAACATCCTGTCTGAAGCAGTAACATTATAGAGAGATGTAGCAAAAGAAAAAATATTTGCTGCTCCATGAACAGAGATATATAATTTTGATATACTAGAACTGAAAACATAAAACTAGAAAGAAGAGAGTAGTTATTTTTTAAGGTGGAGTTTGTTTTCATCTGCACCTATTGACAACTTACCATATGGTATTCTAAAATGTCCTTAGGTTGTTGTAATTACATAAAATTTAGTTTTGAGAATTGTTTAAACCGATTTGAAGTTTAATCGTTTGATTATACAGTCGATCACCAGCGTGGAACTAACAAAAGCATTATACATATTTACCTCTTTCATGAAATGGGCACTTATAGTTTGCGAAAATTATTTATATAACAAAATTCAAATATAACTATATTTTCTTCCACTGTTAAAGTTTGACACAAATGAAATACATAAACATAAATGTCTATAGGAAAAAACAATATGATAAAATATTGTCTTAAAATGCGCTCTTATATTTAAAAATGTAAATAAAAGTGTAAAACTACACAATAATTTTTATTTCATACAAATACCAAGAATTCCTAAAAATATTACGTTAACATATTAAACAATTGATTATACATACCGGCTTGTTTACAAAAACAGTTACATATTAAAGTGATTATGTGACCATTTTAAAATTTCCCATAGCACATAGCACTTCGAAGCAATATAATTAAAATTACATTACTGCAACACAATGCCGAAATTATATCTGATTTTACGCCTTTCACTTTCTTCAGCATGTCATTGGTAAAATTGATTTAAACAACTTCTGCTATCGATTTCCTAGTGGGCGTAGAATTACGCTTAAATTAATAATACTTAAAGCGAAACTTGAAAATTCGATTTTTTAAATTATATATAGCCAACGAAGTCGTGTTCGAAAGCACGAACATTTTATGATAGTAGTGTTGACTTTCTCAAATAATGATTTTAGAATGTAGGCATATAATAATTCATTTATATTAATAAATTTTAGAAATTTTAATATTCTAATTCGAACAAAGTTAAAAAACTGCCTCTAAATGTTATTAAGATGAAGTTTAGGACACTTGTCTTTGCTTTTCTCTCAGATAAGAAAAACCCCTTTCTATCTACAAAATCGTAATACTGCACTTTATCAAAACCTGTTCAAATCATTCAATCCTAATTAATATCAAAAATAACTTGACACGCAGAACATTTAACTACGAATTCATGTGTGTTAATGGTTTGAATCTTTCACGACTTAAATCAAATTGCTACTTAGGCCCAGTTATTATTACACTGTTATATTATTAAACGAGACAACATTGGAATAACGTGATAAAGATTATGAAGATAGGTTATCAGGTAAAGCAAAAAAGAAGAGGCAGGTGCTTAATGGCAGTTGAATCGACCCGGAACTCTTCGTGTATATTGTAATGGTTTTTAGTGAAAGGGTTTGATATGAGATTAAAAAGGTTAAAAGAATACAGTATTAAATTACAAAGATGAATTTAAGTATTAGAAGGATATCAAAATTATTAATATGTATTTGGCAAAGAAATGAATTAAAATTCAATTGAATGATGAAGAAACAGAAAGTTCTAACATAATTTAATTATTATCTGAAATAAAGTTGATAATTAATATCAAATACCTATTCCAGAAATATCATTCAAAATAGTGCGTGTTAAGTAAATGTTACATCTTATATAAAGTGTTGGACTTTAAAAAATATGCAAAACAATATCACTAAGGAGATTTTTAATTATTATGAGAATGTAAAATACTTTTGGACTGAACAAATGTAATATGTTTGTAAGCGGCTAAAATTTCTAAAATAAACCCTTTATAAGTGATTTTTAATCTGTTTGGTGTGTAAAGGGTTATACATAAAAATAAATTTTAAAAGATTTGGAGATGTGGTGATGGTAAAAAGAAGTTTGGATATGGTGAGAGTGTCATATGTAATACAGCTATAACCTACAAAAGTAATTTCTGGAATTGGATGCAGGACCAAGTTTATTGTCAATCCATTACATCATATGAATTGGATAGAAGAGGCTGGTTCTACTGGAAGTTTTGTGTGAATCCAACTTGTGTTTTTAAAGAGTAAATGGTTTCTACCGGAGCTAGAGATATTTAATAATATTGATAATTCATAATTTATAAAAGGGTAAATGGTACTAGATCGTAGGTGGCTTGAGAATTTTGGTATTAAGACGTGGAAGGCGTTTGCTGCTGATCGGTTTGTTTGGCAGTTCTGTTGGAGAAAGGTGGTAGGTGCCTTGTCGTGTTTGGCTGGGAAGTCTTTGCGGATCTTGGTGTTTGGTTGAGTTTGTACTGGGATTTATTTGAACGTTGGACGATCTCTGTGAGACTACTGGATGCGTTTGGCTTAGTAAAGGAGAGTATCGAGGTTCATGGACAAGTGACAGACTACAGGTATTTATGTAAAAACTGAAAGAAAAATATAGAAAGAGTGAAGTGAGGTAATTTTTAAAGAGAGGAGTACTTACTATTTAATATTGGTTGAATGCCAAGTAATGTAACGAAAAGGTATTTGTAATTGATTTTGTACTTGCATAATTTGAATTGACATTGACAGACGTACAGTTTGTCACGGAATTTAAAAAAAAATCAGGAATAAAAGCAGTCTTGATTATGTGTGAATCCAATTTAAAGAGTAAATGTTTTCTACCGAAGCTAGAGATATTTAATAAAATTGATAATTCATAATTGATAAAAGGTTAAATGAGTTACTTAAATTCAATTTTAAAAGATATTTGATTGAAAATAAATTAAAGTATAATAAAAGTCAGACATAATAGCTAAAGCATAATAAATATTGTTATAACATAAAACCATTTACATACATAAAGACCATTATAACATAGTCAATTATAATAATACAAACATTTATATTTTAGTAATAATTTTAAATTTGTGAAATTGAATTCAACGTTAATATTCGAGATCACATGACTTATTGCAGATATATATTCAGTAAGAGTTCTAAAACGTTTTTCTCGAGAAGAATTATTGAACATCAATAGTATCCTACACGGTTTTGTTACACATAATGCAAAACGTGTAGAAATACAAAGTTCTTTTTGCGTCCCTTACTGGTATCTAAAATTCGACGATATTTTGAGCAATTTATAGCTTTTCAAAAACAATACTTAAAAACCAATAACTATATGTTACCTTTAAAGAGAGCAATTAAATAAAAGTAAAGACCATTAGCGAAATTAAAAGACGACTTCAGCAGCCTATATGTATAAACGGCATTCACAAATTATATATTTTATCTACTCCTACTGTATAATGGCCATGAATTATGATTCATAATTCGCGGTTTGCAGCCAATCATAAAATTATATTTTCATAATTCAATAGTGTGCAAGTTGTAACCAATCAGAAAATTATATTTTTATTATTCAATAGGTTGTAGCCAATCACAAAATTCATTCTTATTACGAGTATTAAATGACTTTTGAAGTTAGGAGCTGCCACAAATGTCATAATTCGGAAATATGAACACAAAAGTCATATTGGATAGGAGTAGATAAAATATCGTATTGCATTCGCGATTATGGCCATTATACACTCAGATGACTCGCGCCACGCGCTTTCGGCTTGTGGCGCAAATGTCATCTTCGATAATAATGGCTGTCATAATCGCTCATATAATAATATACTATTATTTTCTCCATTATCTTAGCTAAAAGAAGTTTTTTCAATTCTAAGCAAGTACAGGCACCAAGAAGAGCTGACGACAACCTTCCTAACGTAACAATAAATGATATTTGAGGGGCTTTTGAGCATATAAAGAACATAAAATGACCGGATAATGTCGAAGATGATATTGAACATGAAGCAAGAGAACTATTGAGAGTTAGAAATGTTATTTAATAAATGTGTACAGGAATATGTGTGAGTGAAGTATAATGTAATATTCATCTTATTGCATAAGAAGGGAGTGCGAATCAAGCAGGCTTTTTCCAGGGAGCGTTCCAGTATGTAAAATACATACTTAATCGAAAAATCCTACTAATGCAGCATGCTTATAGCAATAACTTAATATTATACATTTTGAGAAAGCGTTTGACACCTTGGAGATGTTTTTTATAATAGAAGCCTTTGCTGACTGTTATAAAAATACTCAATATTTTACGGTAATAAAAATACGTATATATAAAACGAGTAGAATAAAATTCCAGTTACATAGGAAAAAATTATAAAAGAAGAAGTTGTTCTACTAAGGAGACACTCTGCCCAAATTATATACGTTAGCTAGAAATAACTTATTTAAAGAACTAAACTAAACAGCAACGGGAGGCATTGTAAATGGAAAATGTTTCACATCTATAATATATGATAATCACCTTGACGTTGTGTTAATAACTCATGACGAAACAGCCGCCTAGCCCTTAGAATTGACTGCGTTCAGTTAACTCATATTTACTCTAAAATACATTTTCCAAACAAGTTAAGAGTAAGAATATTTGATTTATATTGAAATGACTGAACTGTTTGTAATTATTTATTTTTGGTATAAAAATTAATATAAGTTAAATTTAGGGCAAATCCATACACACAATTCTGAGATTATATTTTTATATTGTGCTCAAAGTTTGTCTGTCAGTAATTTAAGGCTAGTTAAAATGAAATGTAATAATTAATTGTACAAATAAAATGGTTGAATGCTCCCCTTTCTATTTTATTTAACTGCAATATCTAATACGCTTAACTCACGGCAAACAGGAAACTGCTTATTTCAGGTTTAGGTTCAGACTTTCACTATATTCTCAAATTTTAGGTTATTTGTCTCAACGTAGCTCATTTGATCCTTCTTAGTAGCTAATTCACAAACTCGTAAATTGACAGATGAACACAAAATGGTTTGTGCGTACAGCGCGTATTTGAACGTTTAAAATCGTGAAATAATGTGAGAAAGCGTCAGGTAAAAAATTTGAATATTCCCGCTTGGCAACAATTGACTCGCGTTCGTTACTAATGACGTAGGACCCACGCCACATTCACTTGTTTATGATGCTTGATTCTGTCCAATTTCGCAAAATTTGATGACGCCTAGGATTTTACGGACTATTACGGCGTAGCTGGACCCTCGGATAAGCAATAGGCCTCTTCAGCAAGGTTTAATCTAGTAAATAAGTAGTTTTTCCGAACGCTAACACTCAAATTACAGATGAATCACACCTGGAAAGTTTTCTTCGATGTTGCTTCGATGATCCACGCAGATGAAGCTCCCGGTTTTCTGCCTCGGGCTCAGCTTTATTGGTCGCAGGTGTTGACAGCGACGTTCTTGCAGACCCCGCTGATGTCCTTAATTGCTGACCTCTGGGTTCCGATGCTAATTTTGGTCCTAGTCGAAGATCGGTAACTCCAGGTGCTCCGCTGCCGATGTCCACTCGAAGTCGGATTAGAAAAATATAAATTTTTCGTTGCGGAACTTCCCACAATCGATAGTACAACTGCTCGGACACTTAGGCAATAAAATGGACCACTTTTTATTTTGGTAATACACTTTTATTATCATAAAAACATTAATTAAAATTGGAGCACAGATTCGAAAAGACACATTAAATTCTATTTTCAATTGTTCTCTTTGTTAATAACAAAAAACATCAGGTTGCTATGATACGATCTTCTTCTACTATTAATCGGAAATTAGTTTTGATAATATTAACCACAAATAGAATAAAGTTTGATTACATAAATTAAAAATCTAACATTTTCTTAAATCTAAAATATTGTCTTTTGCTTATAATTAGTATTGTTCTTTAGCATTTACAAACGTTCTTAATTTCACTGCTCTGCTTTTTTGCACTTTGTTTTCAATACACTGATATTCGAGTCCACCATTTTCACGTCGCTTGCTTCTCTTCTGTTGCCTACATTCATAATTGCTCTTTGCAATTTTCTATATTTTACTGTCCTTTGCTTTTATTGATAACTACGCTCATTTATATGCACATAACAACCTTTTGTGTAAATTACTTTCGTTTGGTCTGGCTTTACATATGCACAAACCTATAATTTTAATTATTTTACTCTATTCAAAAGCTAAATTCAAACCCTCTGAATAATGGTTTGCTTTTGCGTGCCTTTATCCGACTAATTACTGTTTCTCGCATCTCATTACCAATGCATTTAATACTTTTATTATTGTTTCAAATTTCAATTATATAAAATATCCTAACTGTGTGCTTTATTGACTTGGTTAAACATTTTGCACTGCAAACAGAGCCAAATTGTGGGCTTAATACCATTTCAATATATCTTGCGAGTAGTGATGTGTGAACCAATGACGTTAACAAATGAAGTAATTAGAAAATTAACTACCACCCAAAGGACAATGGAAAGAAGAATGTTAATGGTGTTATTACGACATAGAAAGCAAGACCCAGGGATACAGAAGCAAGCGTGACAGAAATATTACCCAAAGTAGCTAGTCAAAAATGAAGTTGGGCAGGGCATGGAGTAAATATTAAATACGTACAGAAAAACAGTCTTACACTGGATATTCAAATATGTGAGAGAAATTAAATAGACGAAGTAAAAGTAATAGTTGTCAAACAATGGACCAGGATAGCAACAGAACGAAATAAATATATGGAAAGGTTAAAGGGAAGATTATGTCAATCCATTATTGGGTTTAACAATCTGGATAAAAACAAAGACCTTTCTTTCATAACAATTTTAATCTACACGTTTAGTCATTACAACTTATGTATTAACGAACCTATAACGACTTCCCATGCAAACATTAATACAGATATTTTGTTTTTTGTACTATTTGTAGCTAGAAACCTGTCTAACAGGTTTGAATATTTAATAAAAAATAACGCCGAAGAAGGCGTATGTCCAAGAACGAACGAATAATACCGAAAATTAGTTTATAGGAGACGGAGATAATTGAATCAAAAATTAACAAATGGGAATTAAGTATAATCGAGTTAATAGAATGAAGCATTTTTTTGCAGTAACTCCGGGAGCAGTGTTGAAATTGTTAACTACTTTGTCGATATTAGGTTCCTGTGCCTACTGAATAAAGCAATGCTTCTCAAACTTGACTAACATATATAAAGATGTCTAAAAGTAATATTTATTAATTTATACATATTTATTAAGCTCTACTGTGTGTGTGTGAGAGTATTTAATTTCTGTTGGGGAGAAATAGCGTTCTGACAAGTGGTTTTTGGGATGACAAATGGAAAAAGTACAGAAGCACTGGAATAACACAATGCTATCTGACATTTCAACACACAAAACGCTGAGTTTTATTTCTGTACCGTGCTATATTAAAAATAATTCAATTTTCTCTGGCTTACTTGCTTTACGCTACGAGAAAATGCCCTGACTAAACTGTGAATATTAAAATCTCTACCCGAAAAAACAACCCAGTTGCCGTAGGGCGAGTAAGTAGATTCTGTCTTGAACGTTTCGCAAAGAAAGCTCAGTTTAAACATATCGTACTATGGTATAAAAAACGCCATGAAATGGCTTGGCTTGAAAGCAATAAAGTGGCAGGTAAAACTGAATTTTTCAATATACATCCGACTAACTTAATTTAACCCAATTCAATAATAACATTTATAATCTCTAAAAACCTTTTTGTAGCATTGTATAATCTGTGTTCTCTTTCTCGGCATTTGGAGCACTAGAAACATTAAAAATATTTATTAACGAACGTTCGCTACTTACATATTTAATTTTTCTGCACAGTATCAAAATACGGAAATACATAGAATGAATAAATGTGTTTTTCCTCTTACATTAGACCAGTGGTCTGTTTATTCCACAAAGTTGTGGTTCTATGAGTTCTCTGTTCTCGTAAGTAGGGTAGGTGGCTAGCCTTGCCCGTCGAAATCGAGAAAGAATTTCCTTGTTGTGGGTTAGTGACTACCACAGGTGTTAGCGTAGTAGTCAAGGAGCGTACGATTTTTAAAATCAATTTAGAGTTGCCGAGAATCGAACCCGGACCAACCGCTTTAGAGTCGAGCATTTGTTCGCAGGGCCATCCGATCATCAGCATGAATAAAGGTATGAATCCTAATTCAGTTTGTTTGTATAGAAAAGAACATATTATTTGATGCAATACAAATACGGCAAATCAATCCTATAGTACGGTGCTAAAATGGGTTAGTAATTATGATGATTACAAAGCACTCTTTGAATCAAAGGAAACCTCACATTGATTAATGACAGCCAAGGCAAAATTTTGAAAAATTGTAGTAATAATCATGTTTGTCCTACCAAATTCGAAAATAATGGAGACATAATCAGAGTTTTACGAACAGTCACAGCAATACACGTACGCCAAAAATTAGAACAAATATAAAAGAGACATATAATAACCTTCTTTGGAAATTTTTATACAAAAATATGAAGCGATAATGTAGACAGAGGAGGAGAGATAAACGAAAGTTGATAATTGTTTACTAACTTTTTCCTTGAAAATAATTTATTAATTGGAGGTAGTATATTTCCGCATAAGGCAAATCGTAAAGTAACATGGACAGCACTTGGGGGAAGACCAAATTACCAAACTGACCACATAACTATCGATAAGAAACAGACAAATTGCTTATTGCAACAAGAGCTTACAACACGAACAACTGTAGAAGAAAGCCTAAAAAGCAGCAAGATTAAGTGACATGAGAAAGCTATCAGTATACTTATATAAAATCAGTTGTGTTGTAAAAATGGTGACCGACTTTTTTGCGCTTCCCGATCACCTTTTTTTTTATAAGCTTTTATACCGTTCCCCACCTGGAACCCCGGGGGGTGCAGGCGTCACTTAAACTACCATACCTTAACTCAGTGAAAACTGGAGCGCCCCGGCCCGGAGTCGAACTTTTTTCCGAGCGCTCGAGTTTTCACTGTGACCTCGATTGCAATCCGCAGACGGCTCGCCATCGAGGCTTCCTCTCAATTACTCACCTACAAATAGGAAATTCGAAACCGACATTCCTTAGAACCTAAGGTTGTTGCAAAAATCCCAAATCCAGGAAATTCAATACGGCGGTCTTAAGAAAAATCAACTTTTCAGGATTCGACTCATTCCAAAACACGTAGAAAGTTGAAATGTTTATAGAAGTTGGTCAATTCCATACAAACAACTTTTAGAATAAAAAATTACTAAAATAGTACATGTGGGTTAAATTATAGGGGATGAACGAGTCTGATGAATTTAATATTGTAAATCCAGTATGGCGGCCTTAAAAAAGAAAGCTTTTCACGTTTCGACCCTGTTAAACAACCTTAAAATATATATAATTTTACTGCATACCATAGTCACAGCCTTTAGTGTAAAAAAATGTTAAAGGAATACATCCCATCAGGCACACGTACGTTTAAAATAAGCCGAAAATACGTTTACTTAGTTAAAAAAACCTTATTAGTTGAAAATTAACGGTTAATTTTGTAATCCAATAGGTATCACCGTTTTTTCAACGTGAATTAAACGTTGATTTTTAGTAATTCATTTTACTGTTCACATAATTATTCAGTATATTAAACGCGTTGGCTATTGCGTTTATTCAGCATTATATAATGCCGATATATCGTTGATAGTAAGAGCTTTTTACACCAGCAGTAGATTTTACGTTTAGAAAAACACGAAAATTTTCCATTTTCCATATTACGTTAAATAACGTTAATATAAAACACTTTTTAAATTAGTAGTCTACTTTTAACGTCGATATAACGTTGTTACAACAAAGTGATAATAACGTTTCTGCATTACGTTTTGATATCGTTGATTTTAAGTGTATTATAGACGAACGGTTAATGTTAAACGTTGACGTGACGTTCACAAAAGCACATAAGTTGCACCCCACCTCAACGAGTGTGCTCAGAGCAAGGTTATTGCTTACATGATCGTGCTGACTAATTGAAACGCGTTGTGCTACCACACCACAGTGGAATGTTACAGTATGCTGAAAGCAGTTCTTTTCCTTTGTATGGTGATCTGGATACACTGTTTAGGTTGCCATTTGTGTTGCTAATAAAATAGGAAAATGTGCGAGTGAGAACGTTGTGTGTACAGTATTCCAGTTTAATATAAGGCTAGCAGCATTGCATTAGAAGAATACCAGCTAAGTATCATAGTACGTTCCATGTTTCACTAAGCTAAATTGTTTCTTATCTAAGATACAACGGCTGGCGACTGAGTAGAACTACAGTGTCCAAGTAGGTACCCGATCTCTTTTGAGAATTCGTTTATCAAATGAAGTTGCCGTTATATTCAATTGGGCTGGGCACAATAAAGATTATTAAGAAGAAAGTATCGTTCTTCTGTATTAATTTTGTATCCATTAAAACGTCGTTTCAACGTAAAAAACAAGTTGAAGTTGTGGTTGAAACGTAACATGCTTATAACGTTAACACTTAACTAAACAATAAGGTTAATAAAATGTCGTTTTAACATATAAACCACGTGGATTTTCTGTTGAAAAGACAACGACGTTACAACGTTAACCTATCGGTAAAAATAGTACAATAACATCACGTTCAAAAACGTCGGCTTGGCAACCAAAACATAAAAAGCACTTTTTTATGTAGTCAGCAACAAGGGTGAAAACTTACATGTTTTGGATCGCGATTATAATATCCATACATAATGGTCTTATTTGGTCATGACTTAAACGTTAAAAAACCGTCATAAATTGACGTAGACTTGTGCTAGTGCACACGTCCTAATCGAATCATAATTGGAGTGAATGCGGTATAAATGCTTCAGATATAAAAGCTATTAATATTTATTAAAGTGTTGAATATAACTGACCGTCTCCCGACCATACTGATGATTAATTTAAAAAAAAATTTGCTTCTCTTTTACATTAATAATTACTTGTCAATTACTATTATGAAAATTATTATGAAATTCTGTTTGCAGCATTTATTTTTTCTGAAAATTAAAGGTCCACTTTGATAGTTTTGTACCAGTTTTTAAATAAATGAATTATAATGTATTACACGTCGCTCTATACAGCATTTCATTTCAACAAACATTGAAATTATAACATTTTATATTCGTTGCCATGATTGCATAACTATATCAGAAAGCTGTATGAAATAGAATACGCATACAAACGGTTACTAGAAAAGTTATATTATTTATTTTTGTTGTTTGGTGTATTTCTACAACTATAGAAAATTCAGAATAACCGCGTTTGCAACGGCCGAATTTTCTAGAAGTGTACTTGGAATATCATCATTGTCACTATCCATTTTGCAGAGCAAGCAATAGGAAGGAACTTTAAAAATTGCATGCACTTTTTTAATTTTAATATTTTTTTACAAATTGAAAACAAAATTTGCTTATACCCGTAGTAACAAAATTATTTTAACGCATTTGCGATAATTTCATGATTATAATCTGACATTTATTTGTCAATGAAATAGTAAACATTATGAATTTCGAGCGGTACTGTGACACTCTTTGGGAATTGTTAACTTTTCATTGTTTTTGACAATCGAAATAGCTTGCTATGCCATTCTAGATAAAATATATTATAACAAACTTACTAAACTAGATTTACTTATCAAGGATATGTACATGCTCTTTCAGAATTAAGTGAATATATTTTCTTAGAGTTATTAATATTTATAAAAATTTCTAGTTGCATCCGCTGAAATACTTTTCTTATCTATGTAGTTAGTTGTAGGTGGGTTTTTAATAATGCTAAAAAGCAGTTGCAGCAACAGCAACGTCATGTGAAAAATAGTTCTAGTTTGCCTGTGAGTGCACGATTTTCAGTATACAAGGTTATGCAACCTACTATACAGATCTGTACTGTAAGCTACCGAAAAGTTTAATCGTTTAATTGCACTTTCGTTTGTTTCTAAAATTATTGATAGGAATCGAGCAAATTTCGAATACTTTGGCCGCCGCTAATTTGTTTGTTCTTTGGTTAATTTTTATAAGTATTATATAATGACCTATTATTTTGAACAAGTACATACCTATGAGGTCATACCAATCAAATTACAATAACAGCTGGAGTAAGTAACAGATAAACATACAAAAACTATTTTATTAGGCTTTAAGCTGATTCATATATGACATAAGTAGCATTATAACGTCAAATTTGAAAGACATTTCTATTTTTTAATTATTTAAAATGGCGGGACGACTGACCTTTTGCGAAAGAAATGGTATAATTAGATTATTTATTTAGTAGTTGAATACCAGTTGTCAAATTTTTAATTTGTGTTTGACAGTTTTGACATGTTATAATAAAAATGCACAATGGGCCTATTTAAATGAAATTGTCTATACAGGGTGTCCCAAAAAGAATGGGACACCGATTAGCCATAGATCCCTTACGTCATAATAAAAGTCCCTTCAGTAAGAAGTTATAGGGCCTTGAAGTTCAATTTTTTATTTTTTATTTTTTTGTCAATTTCCACAAATGTAGAGATATCGATTTGAATTTTGTCCTATTCTTTTTGGGACACCCAGTTTATGTTTCTCTTTCTTTTGCAAGCAATTTAGTATTTTTTATTAATTGGAATAATTTTTTCAAAAACTGTAAAACATGTTTTTTCAATGGGCGAAATCCATTTTCGTAAACAGGACTTGGGTACTTCTACATTCTAGAACATTTGAATTAATTTATTGAACAAAATGAATAAAATTTTCCCCAGTTGTAGAGAAAGGACTGTTGCCTAAAACGGCTTTTTGGCCTAGACTATTAACAACAAATTTAAGCTAATGTAGATTATCCGACGTCTGATAACCGAGGTTAGTCATTGCATTATTTTCGTACAAGTTGCTGATACGAGTTACTAAATTACTTTCCCTCGACACTTTCCATAGGCTTCTCCAGCTCAAGTAGTCAAAAGCTTTCTTGTAATCTATGAAGTAGAGAAAACATAGGTATATTAAATTCTTGTAACTTTTCTATTATTAGATTGAAATTAAATACTTGATCTGTAGTTCTTCTGTCTTTTACGAAGCTGGATTGTTCGGGAGGTATGTGGAGTATCAAGCATTTTTGCAGTCTTCTGTCAATTATTCTCAGTAATACCTTGCTAGCATAGGAAATTAGAGATGTTGTTCGATAATTTTGATATTTGCGATGTGTTATGAAAGCAGTTTAGTCCAAGATTTAGGCCATTGGCCAGACTGCCAAACTTTACTGCAGATGCAAATTGTTTTGACGACCTCGTGTTTCAGCAATGTTGTCATCTCAGCGGAAACATCGTCCGTTCCTGGAGCTTTATTTGATTTGAGATGTGTAACAGGCTTTTCTATTTCGCCTTTTAATGTGTATGGTTCTAGTACAATTGATACTTGCTCTTCGATTATTACTGCTGCACCCTCACTGTATAGCTCCTAGCAGTATTGTTTTCAACGATCTATTACCTTCCCATAAAATATTACTGTCTTTGTTCCCGATGGCAGATGTCTTTGGCTTGAATTTTAGTGTGAGTTCACCAAGTTGGTTGTACAGATTGCGGGTTTTGTTGGAATTCTGGAGTTCTTCAAATTTCGGTGCAGATGTTCTTATCATAGTTACTTTTATCTTGTCTACACTGCCTTTGAATTATTTTACACAGTCTTGAGCAAGTATTTTTCGAGGTTTGGGTCGTTAATGTTTATGGCCCATATCACATCAACATATAAAACTAGAGCAAAATGTACAAATTACCTCGGAAGCAGCGTTTGTGAGTTCATTGGGATAGGCGTACCTAAGGCAGAATTAAGCCGATAGGAAATTGAAATAAAAATAGAAGAGCAAGACGGCTTCAGAGCTGATCCTGAATAGACATTTTCACTTTTAAACATTCGTCAGACAATGGAGTAGCATGTGAATTGGCACACTTGATCTTTGTGGACTTGAGAAAAGCGTATGACAATATCGTAGAACGCAATAGCATCAGTGCGTATATCATTAATAAAGGGGATGTTGTCGTAGTCTTACAAGTTGCGCAAAGATGGAAAATAAAATAAGCAAGGCAGTTATAAGGAAACTGAGATCTCTCCTATCGTATTTTAATAAGTTTCCCGAACTCTGACACTCGATTTATAGTTAATTCCTACCTTGTAAAATTTTCAACTTTGGCACGAAGATGACCGGAAGGTGACGCTGCTGGAATTTCTCCGCTAGAAACGCTCCCCTGGCTGTAACTTTCACTCAGGATGCTCCTGCAAACCCCGCTGATGTGATGCAGTGCAGATCTCTGGCTTCCGATGCTTAATTGTGCCGGAATCGAAGTTCTAAAATTTCAGTTGGCTGCCGATCTTCAGTCAGATTAGACAATTTTTAATTTTATCGTGGCGGAAAAAGCCACAAACACTTCCACTGGTGCACGGTGATGTGTCCAATAAAATGCAACACTTTTTATAACTGGTAAATACTTTTTATTTGGAAAAATATTAATTTTAAGAGAGCACAATTTCGCTCAAACTGTCTTAATTTATCATTTCAATTGTTCCCTTTTTATTTTACAAAAACGCATCGCGTTGCTATGTTACCGCAATCACTTTTATTAATTATAAATTAGTTTTGATAGCAAAATACACAAGTGGAGTACAGTTCGATTACATAAATCTTAAATTAACATTTTCTTAAATCTAGAAAAAAATGTCCTTTGCTTATAACTATCATTGTTCCTTCCGTTACGCACACAAATGTTTTAAAATCACTGCTCTGCTTTTTCACTTTGTCTTATTAATGCACTAGAAACTGAGTTCAAATTTACACACGAGGGCGACCAAGAAAAACAACATTTCAACGTTCTAACTTATGATGGCATATAACCCAGCACCATTTTGATGTGACTACACATATTTTGCGAAACAGAAACCATGAGTAATGTTTCTCAATATTTAAAAAGTAAAACCATCATTTCAGTGTAATAGACCTCGCTTATCCAATCAACAGTGATACATCTCGGAAATAACCAAAGAAATGTTGGGACGATTTTTGAAAATGCCGTTTCTAAAAGTTGCAGGTATCTAAAAGCATTTCCCACGCGATACGTGTCGAGAGTAGATTTTTCTTAAGTCATGCTTTGAATAAATGAGAACAATTATTTTTTAATCTCGCATTTCCACCTTCGGTTTCGTTGATAAGCAGAATATGCAGAAATATACTGGGAATTTGATAATTTTAGTGCACCACAAGCACAGCCTTTATATTCTTCCAACGTGATAGTTTGCTGTGGAATGATAGAGTTTGATGTAAGATCATTTTCTTTTGAAGACGATAATGGTCTTAATATTACTGTTGAGCATTATCTATTTATGGTGTGTAATTATTTTCTTCTAGAATTACAAGAACGTGGTGCAGATCTCAGAAAAATTTAATTTCCATTGGAGGTACTGCGCATACTTGTATTAGAAGCGACATGACTGTTATCGACAACTTACTTTTCGCAATTAATTTCTCTTTTGCTGAATCTAATCATCCCTTTCTTTATTTCATCTCTGCGAATATTTCAAGGAAAGAGTGCATACAAACTATCGCATAACTGTAAACGTTTTAAAACTTGATGTTCTACTTCAACGCGAATATATTCACCAAAATATGTAATTTATTACAAAATAATAAAATTAGTTATTTCATCATCTCATATCACTGTACTTTTCATTTAAATATCACTAATTACACTGCCTTGTTCTGAATAGTTTACACTTAAAGTTTCCAGTGATGTTCTTAATTAAAATGTTTAAATTGCTGCGTGATTTATTAGTCCATGAAGAAAGGTGAGGTTATATTTTGGTTTCGATTGCCATCGCGACTCGTTAATGCGCAACACAGTCGGCTGTCCAGTCCAGCTCTTGACACCAAGCAGGGAGGCTGCTTGCGAAGCGGCCATTTTTAACGGCCTGCTTTTTCTGTTTTTGGAGAAGGTGAAGGATTCTTAAGTAAACCGTATCTGTGTTTGTAGCCACCGTGGCTTACGCTTTTAGTTTACGTTATGCCATAGCTTCAGAAGTAATATTTATTTCGTGAAGGTCTTTCGCCTTAGTACTGGAGACCTACTACTTTTGTAGTGCTTAAACCGTTGAGGTTCTGTTTACCATTAACTGAGTTACCGTCGACCTTAATCGGACCTGATTCTCGCAGCGCCTCGAATTTTATAATTGAATTTGGGTTTTTCTCGACTCCGGCTGAATTACCCTCCGGGCGGGCCAGTATTTCATAAGCCCAGGTATCTTCCTGGAGCTGAAACTTCAAGCCTTGCCGATTCAAGCTAAATATCAGCTTTGCTTTTATGTCGGTATTTGTTAATCGCTGAATTCCGCTAAGAGTTACCCATTTTCTGTATGTAGTTTTCGAATACGTATGCTTGTTTAAGTTAGAAATTGGAATTTATACTGTTTTAATGTGCGTGCTTTAGCAAGTATTTGCCTAATGGACATACGTTTTGAGTTCTACCCCTTAGAAGAAGGCTAAACGTATTTTGAATTCATCAGCTGGATTGCGATCAGTCTATTAGAATTTCTTATTACATCATGTGACGTCCCTGTTAGGGTATTTACTTCTGCCCCTTCACCGCCGTAATAATAGCTTGATAACGTGCCACCATCGGCTATCCGCTGATTATTTTACGTGTATTTCTGATGTGTTCAATATAACTTATCATTTTTTCACTGTGTTTATGTGTGTTTTGTGAAGCGAATATACAGATGCGTTTATAAACGAAATAAGCACCGAGCAGATGAAGGTGGGTTCATTCAGCAAATAAGACTTTAACTATCTCACGACGCCTTGGACGTCTTCTTAGAAGTTGGAAACGTCACCAACACCGTTAGGTTAGAGCAATCGACTCAGTGGTCACCTAGAAATAATTATAATACGTCGCTGTTTAATTGACCTTTAGACATAAGCGCCTAAGCTTTCAGAGTAAAAATCCGCCCATGTCCCACTGAAGTTAGTCGTGTTTATCTTTATTTTGTTGTTCTTCTTCTTGCTCTTCTTATTATAGGCCACTGGCCTGTTTTAACACAAAGTGGTTCTATGAGCCCTTTTTGTCCTTAGGCCGGGTAGTTGATTAGCCTTGCCCGTCAAAAGTGAAGAAAGGTCTTGTTTAGGGGTTAACGACTAGCACAGTACGATTTTTAAAATGCTTCTGGAGTCCGCCGGGTTTCGAATCCGGGCGCGCCGCGTGAGTGGCGAGCTATTGCTCTCTGGGCTATCCGTTCTACCCACCCCAAAATGTGCCTATTTGCTTTGGGTGATCATGTATATTAATTATGGTGGTGCATCAATGGAAAAGTATTTATATACTTAAACAGCAATAAAATCTTTGAATTGAGGTGTTTTTGATATTTTACATTTGCCACGGTAGAAATGACGTTATAGCTATATTTGAATTTCTAGTAGCTAAGTTTTCTATTGATACCATTTCTAGAAAAGTTAATTGCTCATGTTCTGCTTTGTTTTTGGCATTTTTAAATTAATTTACTATATTTGGAGCATGGCCAACATATTTTTGTTTACAAATCATCTCTGATACAAATTTCCGCATTATAATTTGGGGGAAAAGGTGATAGGTTAAAAATTACTTTTTCAATGAATGGTGGTCAAAAGAGAGCGGACATAGGAAGAAGGAAGAATGAAGAATACTGTTCTGGAATTTGCCTCAGAGGAGGTACCGTGGTGACTAAAAAAGATCATCTCTACTACTTCGTACTTTTTACCGAACCATAACTAACTGAAAGATCTTAAATTCTAGAAGGTTCCTGAAATACGATGACAATGTCGTTAACGGCCATCTTAATCAAATTAAAAATACAAAATTTCATAGATATTTTGGTTTATTGAGAAGTTTTTAGAAAAATTTAAACAATTTGTCCTTAAAAAATTTAAAAAATAAGAAATAATTCCTATCGTTTTTACTGAAAAATATTCAACCCGAAGCGAATTACTTGATACTAACAACAGATAAGTTTTACTTGTTAATTTTTTATTTAATTACGTGCTTTTGGGAACAGATCTGCTTTCCAAAACGTTAGTTAATTAATATTTTTAGTTTGGTAGTGTGGCGAAATACCCACAAAAAAACAACATGAATTATAGAACGATATAGAAAGGTGTTAGGTATTATCTACTGAATAAGATATGATATTCTACAAAGATTAAATTATTATTAATCTTAGTGTGGGTATAAGGAATATGATAGAATACGCTCGGAAAACAATTACAAAATGCTTTAGGAGAATTTCATTTGTACACTTAATCGATACCTACATTGTAAAAGCAAAAAGCTAGAACAAATATTTGTGTCACATACATATCAAAATCCATTGCTGGTGGACAAGAAAATCTAAAATTCAATAGTGTACATATAAATCGTATGTAAATTAGTTATTCGTCAGTAGCACTTTTATTATACAGCTTCAGACAGAGACTAAGATAAAGTTTCAACGGCCTATTTAACGTCTAGTAAAATACGAGCGCTTTATGCGGGTAAAAACTTGACCCCATTCTTCAGCTTTAATAACATTGAGAAATCTTTGAAGTGACATATTGCCACATTCTCTGCATGGTCTAGACTTGTCAAGTGACTCCTATTGTAGCCCTCAAACAGAGCCCGAAAACATTTTTCTCATCCGAGCTTTCCGGGTATTCAAATGCCTGCCAAAAGCACGATGGTTCTTGAATTTCAAATCGGCTGCGGCGGAAATTGTGACTTTGGCCTCGCTTTCCGGGCTTCTTAAAATTTATTTTATCGGGTCCACACTTCTGCTATACAGGAAAAATGTAAGAAACAAAAAAGTTATGGATGGAATAAAGATTTATAAAAAACAACTTCGTACGGAAACTAGTGCTGTACTGTAAGAGAATTATGAAGGGGTAAAAGTGGCATGCACTTAAAATATTACTACTATTAGTTATTCTGCGGATATATTGTAAAAAAAGAAAAAGAGAGTTTGCAAATATCAATAAGTTAATAATTACCACGCTAATTGAAATATAATTTTGAATTTGTAAATTGTATACCATCATCTTATTAACTGATAGTATTTAGTTACAGTGGAAATCTCGTTTATGACAGGTAACAAGTTTAGGGATACCAAGTAGCTCAGCGTGAGAGGGGGGTTAAGACTGAAATAGAAGGAAGCTATACTCGCGATATTAGAATCTTGAAAAATACTGAGAAAAATTCGTGGTATTTTTAAAGGCGCCAATTGGTGTGTTGTCTGTCGGTGATGCACTGGGAAAAATTACTGCTGGGGAAATTTTCCTTTCGAGTATATTAAGAAATTACCTGTTGAGATTTCGGAAAAGCTTATTTTACTGCAAAAAAAACAGGAAACTCCACTTCGCTTCACAAATGAAAATCATACAGTAGATTTATGAACTCTTTTAAAGATAACATTCAATGCAATATCTCTAGCAGATGTGTGCTTGCCAAGAAATTGCAAAAGGGAAAAATATTGATAAACCGGTGTAGAGTGTTTAAGACGTTACTTCACTTTCAACGTAGATGTCCCAAAACCTGTGAGCTGCAAACTCATACTAGATTGCAGAACTTATCCCAGTACACAGTAAAAATTTGCGGTAACTGACACATGCAATACAAACAGGTTGAATTGACGTCGTTCATGAGATACTTCTCCAGGGCTGCGTCACGTCGGCAGTAAGATACGAGGGTTCCTCCAAATATACCCGATCGAAGGTTGATAAGAAATTCTGCAGTAACCAACGAGTGAGGTTCGAATCTATACTTCAGTAAGCTAGATGTATCCCACAAAAGTAGTAATTTCTAAAATTTGTCACGATAAAACGTTTTCAAACAGCTACATTGACGGAATGATAACCATAGCCTTTGTGTTTGAAGCCAATTTCCCGACTCCTGATGTTCTTCCCGTCTGAAATCTTGGAGTGGGAAGCTCAACGGGATGAGCTAATGACCTCCTCTGCACCGTACATTGGAATGCCAGTGGTGGCGTGAATTTTTAGATCTCCCTAACTGCGAAATTAAGTTCAGTAAAATACAACCTCTTCATTCCTTTTATTTCTTTAGAACACACGAACAAAATACAACACTGTCTCTTTTTGCTTTTGTTATTTGAGATAAAGGGTTTGTTGGCCGATATTCTTGCATTTACGGCATAACTCCCGCTGTGTTAAAAATTGCCTCGTGCACGTTATGAGAGTTAGTTTTGATTGTTCAACTCTACTACACAAATCACATTTGACATTACAGATTTATTAACTCTTTCACCAGACCTGTCACAGCGCGAAACCTAAATCAAAACATAATATGACGTGAAAGTTTTGGCGACACTCCCTCCAAAGGGAAATACTTATACATGAAATAACAGCGACATTGTATGTTCGTTTAACCTATTTTGTAGGTTTTGTAAGCATTGTTATGATGGCGCCGCCAGTGAGTTGTTGATAAGGCGACGCATCAAACAAAAATAATTAACTTGACTATTCAATTCACCTGTCATCTGTCAAAAAGTGACCAATGAAAATCCAGAATTCTGACGTTTCTTGACTAATCAAAAAAATATCAGTGGATATATCTTCCTAGAAGGTATTCAAGTGACTATTTTAAACAAATGTGATTTTTATTAGAAAAAGTCAATATTAGTGTTCTGTTACTATAGAAATTGCGTAGTTTGTTGCTATATTACTGAAAACTAATTTGAAAAAGTAGTTGGTTCATTAAATAGTCCCTCGAATACCATTCTTAGTCAAAGTTAAGTAGATAATTTTTGCGGTGGTATCACTACTCATGTCCATTGCGCTTGGGATTAGGACTCGTGCTAGCGCACTCGTCCTAATCGTACCAAAGCGCAATGGACATTCGTGACACCACCACAAAAATAGTCGACATAACTTTGACTACTCATGGTATTATAAGTGAATATATTTGTTTCACGAAGCCAGTTGCTTTAATAATAATAGTTTATTTCCAACAGGGGCAACCCCAATTACAGGAAATATATGTAATACTTACAAAAAACATAAAATAATGTATATATATATATTGGCTGACAAAGGAAAGTAGAAAATTAAACAAATCTGTGGTAAGAAATCACTACTCAAACAGTTATAGTATGCGAATATTAATTTTAAAAAATAAGTAAATAAAAAAAAAATAGATTTAGATTAATAAAACAAGACAAGCAGATGTGTACATGAAACCGCAAGGACAATTGTAATAAGTGCCAAAGTAGAGACCATCAACTATGTAATACAGAAATCATGTCGCAAGGGCATACAAAGATTAAGATGAAGATGTGTAATGTACAAAACTTGCCCATACAGCAAATTATCCCTCCATCGAGATGGCAGTACGAAAGTTATTAAATGACATAAAGAAAATGTCAATATCTCGATTCAAGTTGTTATAAGCATTCGACATTGCTACAATAGGCGATACAAGTTGACCATTAGTTGAAGGCACTGCATAGGTAAAAGTAAGTCGGGATCTAGTTCTAGTGTCAGGTAATTTGAATTGTAATTGAGATAACAGATGAGGTGAATCAATACGATAATTTATTAAATTAAATAAAAAAATTAGCAAGTGCATATTTCTACGCTTAGCAAGATCAGTGAAGTTAAAATGAATGAGTAAAGAAGGATAATCAGAGCTGACGTCATTTACACCAGATCTGAAAAGACAATATTTTAAGAACTTTTTTTGAATTTTTTCAATTCTGATTATGTAATGAGTATAATAAGGATTCCAGATAATATCAGCATATTCTAATTTTGAACGAACCAAAGTATTGTAAAGGATAATTAAGGTATCGGGACGACGAAATAGACGTGTGTTACGCATCAAGAAACCTAGCTGCCTTGATGCTGAATTTAGCATCATCTCGATATGATGAGAAAATTTGAGTAAGGGATCAAAAGTTACACCTAAGTCGGTGACGGTGGTAACACGTTGCAAATTGGTATTATTCATTTTATAATCGAACGTAAAGCTGTTCAATTTACGGGTGAAGGTCATACATTGGCATTTATTTATATTAAAATTGAGATCATTACACTCTGACCACTCCCATAATCGGTCAATATCATTTTGTAATTGTAAACAATTAAGAGGAATCCCTATTTCATAAAATAATTTGAGATCATCGGCATACAGCAATACCTTGGAATTTAAAACAAATTCACTTATATCGTTTATAAATAACAAAAAAAGCAATGGACCCAAGATGCTGCCCTGTGGTACACCAGAAAGAGCAGTAAACTCATAAGACAAATGTCCATTTAAATATACTTGTTGTTTTCTATTGGCCAAGTAAGAACTGACTAAATAGATTAAATTTTGAGAGAAACCGAAATTATGTAATTTATGTAGCAGAATAAAATGATTGACAGAGTCAAAAGCCTTGGCAAAATCGGTGTAAATGACGTCAACTTGTGACTTTTTGTCCAAAGCGTTAGATACATATTGGGTAAAAATAGCTAAATTAGTGATTGTCGAACGTTTATTAATAAATCCGTGTTGATCAATTGATAGGGAAGTAACTTGTTGTCGAATGCTATTATTCAAAAGAGATTCAAAAACTTTACCGAACACGCTTAAAAGGGATATGGGCCTATAATTAGAAATAACAGATTTGGAACCTTTTTTAAAAACAGGAATAACCCTCGAGTACTTCCATCTCGCTGGAAAAACGCACGCATCAAGGCAAGCATTAAAAATGACACATAAAGGCGATACCAAATAGTCAGCACAACCCTTAAGGATGTATATAGGAATATTGTCTGGTCCTGAAGAGCGTGTGTTTTTGAGGTTTTTTATAACTGCAAGCAAATCATTAGTAGAAAAATTAGATATATTAATAGTTGATGGTGTATATGTGTTCTCTGTCATATTATGATTTAAACTGGTATCTTGCCTATAGCAACTACTAAAAAAATCCGCAAAGGCATTCGCAATTTCCAAGCCACCCTCAACCAAAATACCATCTTGATCAACCATTGCGTTGGGCAGATTAGAACAATTGTTTATGCCATTGACAAATCTCCAAAAAGACTTAGGGTCCTCAATAATATTTTGCTCAGCATTAGATACATAATCTTGATATGCCTTATTTATAAGGTTCTTAGTATCTGTACGTAAGCGTTTAAAACTGTCATAATGTAATTGAGAACCCGTACTTATGAAGAGGCGTCTGTACTTTTCCTTAAGTTTTAAATTCTTAATAATGGATTTATTGAACCAAGAAGGGTATTTAGTTTTTTTAGTCTGAAATTTAGGTATACAATTATCTAATATAGTGTATAGAATTTCATAAAACTTGTCGACAGTGTCGTCAACAGATGTCAGATTCTCAATTGGAGACCAATCTGCATCTTTAATGAGTTGTACTAGCAACTCATAGTTACCTTTCTTAAAGTTATATCGTGACTCATTATTAACACTACACGCCTTCATTTTAGGAACATTGACATAAAAATTACAAAGTAGCGCAGGATGATGAAAATCTGCCGGTACTAATCCAAACGGTTCAGGTGTAACATTTACAATAGAACGTGATAAAATTAAATCTAATATTCTACCATTACTATTAGTAACACAATTAAACTGTTGCAGATCTAAGAAATTAATAAAATTAACTAAGTCCTTTGTCTTAGAAAGCAGCTGCACACTCTCGGTATTAAAATAGTGTTTATAGTAGTCCCAGCAATTGAAATCGCCGAGAATAATACAATTACCTTCATGGACAAAAGATAAACTTCCTAAGAATTCAAACAAAATTTCATAATCAGCTCTGGTAGCATCCGTAATATATAAAATAACAAAATAATAAGAACAATTAAAATTGAAATCAATTTTGAAACAGAGTAAATCGCATACGGTTTCCAAGTTGCAGACCAGATCCACCTGGTGAACGCGATAGCTGACCCGTACAGCTGCGAGCACACCACCGCCTCTCTGTTTACCTGTAGCAGCTGTGTTTCGATTTTGTCGAAACACCACATAATTGTTGCCGAAAAGTTCACTATCAGATACACCATCTTGCAACCACGATTCGGTAATTATGATGATGTCGTAATCACAGTTTTGAACATTTAAGTAAAAATCGTTAATTTTGGAGTTCAAACCGCGCACATTCTGATAAAAAAGTGAAATGTTTTTATTTAACACAGGGGATTTAGATGCTGTGCTGGAATGATCCTAGTTCTTAGGCAAATCTTCATGCGAACGTATTTTCACAACAGGGGAACCGTCGCTTTGTTTTAGATATATGGTACCATTCTTAGACCATAAATATTTATATTGTAGGTCAGCTTTAGTTTGTTTTGCTTTCCAAAACAAGGCCTTGTTGTAAGGTGAAAGATGCTCATTGATAAAAACCCGACCTGTCCCACTGTTGGTAATTATATCATTGTTAGTGAGTTTAACAAGCTTTCCATTGACAATAAAAACATCTCGGATTTTGCGGCTATTGAACTGCACAATTATCGATTTGGGTTTGGAGCTATTGCGGTTCGGGATACGATGTATCGCTTCGATACAATTTATATTAAACGGATCTATGTTTAATTTAGAGGCAACCTTGGTTAGGATCGATGTCAGATCCTCGTCTGGAAACTCCGCTAAACCATGAATTTCGACGTTTTTGTTGCGGGTGTATTGTTCCAAAGAGTTGATTTGGTTATGGAGAGATCTTATTTCAGTGTTTTGGACAGCTATTGTGTCCTCCATTTTTAGTATTCTGGATTCGCCAAGC
This sequence comes from Agriotes lineatus, assembly GCA_940337035.1. Taxonomy (NCBI): domain Eukaryota; kingdom Metazoa; phylum Arthropoda; class Insecta; order Coleoptera; family Elateridae; genus Agriotes; species Agriotes lineatus. Next base: position 27,111 of record CALNHX010009333.1, read on the forward strand.
TCAACATCAAGCTTAATTGTAGATATTTGACTTTGAAGTTGATCTAGTCTCTTGGAAAAATCGTCAAATGCATTCATAAGCGTTGCAACATTTGAATTCAGACTAGGCAACACTTTCAATTGTTCAGTGATGTGTTCAAGCATGCGTGTTTGGGACGCAGATTGACAGTCATTTCCATCACGCTTATCACTGCTGCAATTTTTACACTTCCAGAACTTTATGGTTTTTTCATCACACATGTTTCTGAATTGTTCAATTGACAGCTCTGCACAAACTAAATGGAAAGCACCAGCACAATCACCGGCGCACTCAACACTATCGTCGTAGCGACCCAATTTCTTGGAGCAAACAAAACACGACAAACCTTTGGCAGCCATATTGCCATCAATGATGTGTCTTCTATATATTCAACTAACGCTGAGACAACTGACCACAGCTACAGTTCTCAACAGTACCATGCAATTAAATAAGTAAGTGTATTTCTTGCTAAAACATTGCAAGTTTACACGAGTTCAATAACAACAAGCGAATATATAGTAACAAGTAATACCAAAGGTCTGTGTAATAGTTAAGAAAAACGCAATAGTAACTACTTCTGTATTTTCCGCCATGCTATATCGCTTTGTAGGTGGCGCACCTTTAAAGTCAGTAAATAAAAATTGCATACTTTTTACCACTTGATTAATATTTCACTTTTTCGTTATAAAGAATACCAAATTATGAATGCCAGAAATATGAGATAGTCGCCCTTAACATCCGTTAATGGGATGGCCATATGATATACTTTGTACCGGTTTGTTTTTGTGTCGTAAGAAATATTAATATATAATTGCCAGAAGGTTTTCTTAAGTCTAAGGAGTGCTATAGCAATAGAAACTAGTCAAAAGCTTCAATTAATGACTTTAAAACGAGCCGTATTTGCAGGGGATGCAAATTACCTATGGCTATTTTCTTGTTCATGTATTTGTTTAATTTTGTAAACCCAAAATATCTACAGAACAAGGTTAAACCACAAGTAATTAATATAACACAGAACGTTACTGATAAAGCACATGATGAAGCCAAATATAACTCAGTCAATCAATCTAACCAAATAGCAATGCTTGAGGGCGATATCGTACTGAAGAACATCGTGACAGTTTTACTTAGTTCAGAAACCACAGCGGAGGGCCAAATAGACATTCCTGAATCTCACGGCCTCGAATGTTAGCTCCGGAAAATCCTTCGCAGAAACGAACTGCTGCTCTAAATTTGCTGAACGCATCACATGGAAGTTTACGGAGCCAAGAATCCCTTTACCTTGAAACTATTCCTGGGCGTTGAGACACGCAGCCAAACTAACGTCCAAACGGGGCTCCGGTAGCGTTTCCGGAAAGTTTAAAAAATTTAATATTGTAGGGTCCACCAAAACGTAAAAGAATTAGGAACTTGAATTAAATAGCGAAAGCGAGCTTACCACATGGATCTGCATTTATGAATGACTAAGGAAAATTGCCTCGCTTACCTGCACATGGCGTTTTTTAGATTAAAGTTCTCAGAATTTTCTTCTCGATGAATAAAGGGTTGTGGCTACTTGGTGAAAAAACTTCATACAAACGCGTAACGACATAAAACCATTTTTAAGGCCGAGACAGCTCTCACAATTGGAATTGCTTTATTTCATGACTACCTTTCAGCAAACGAAGGACGAAAGTGTTCTAAAATTTGCAAATCACGCTTCATGTAAGCCATCTCCAACACTCAGACATGTTGCAACAGTTGCATACTTCGCAGGCGAAAAAACTATGTTATTCCGAAAATAAATTGGTTACCAGTTCAGTTTGAACTTTTTTCTTATATCCTCATTTTAAATTCTGTTTCTGATTGTTGTGTTGTATGATTGACTATACCATTGATGAGGAATATTTTTCCTAATGCAAATAGTGCAAAAAGGATTTTTTCTCAAGCCCACCACAGGGCTTGTACAATTTCTTAAAGTTTTTTAAATTTTCACTGGGGAACTTGAGGTATCTAGTATCTACTATTTATGCATCGGCTTATAAGATTCTTGAAACAATATCACTAAGTGATTTAGAAATCCAAATAAATCTTTGGCTTGCAAATCATGACAACTGTCTGGTACTCGTAAATTGGAACATTTAAAAAAAATTATATCGGATTACTCCTATCACGAGATTTATGTCTTGCCTTTAATTTTTGGCGACGGCTTATATTTTTTACTCCCTTCTTCTAAAAGATGAAAAAAGTATTGTAATCGCAAAGAAATCACTGGCCGTGATTTCGTGAGATCTTTACGATTCAGGTTACCTAGATAACGAAAATCATGTTTTATCAATTCGGTCTGCGTGTCTGTCCGTCTGTCTGCTTGTCCAAATATGCTTTAAGTCAAATATACACAGGGTGAGCACCTTATTTTTTTGCTTCAGCTAAGAAATAGTAATACTTTGCACATACCTCAACTTTTTACTCTTGATGAAAATGGAACCGAACAAATACAGTTTTTTTTCTTCTAACTTCTAAAATAGCTGAACAGCCTGTTCTTTGCCATATTATTAGACGGCGTCGCGCTACCTTTTTTGTCGCACAAAACTTATTCTTCACCTAGGTTGACCGTTTCGTGCTACTCGTACCACTCCGCTCTCGTCTATTCTATCTATATGTGAGTTCTATTCTCTCCGTCTGTGCGATGCCCAATCAGTAATGTTTGCAATTTTATGTTTATATTTTGCACTCTGCCGTATATTGTTTTTCCAGCCAGTACATTCATTTCTACAACTTCCATCCCTTGCGTACTTTTTGATGTTTGCGGTTGTGTTCCTGCTGTATATGGTGAAATTGCGCGCTGTACTTGCGAGGAGAGTTACGTGTAAGGCCATTTACAGGTTACAGTCTATGAGGAAACTCTATAGAGCGTGTAACAAAGGGTGGCGACGGGCGGCCCTTACCTGTTGGCGAAAGCTGTACTGGGTATTTTGCCAGCTGGTAAATATCGGCCAAGGTGGCTAACTCGTCGTTAGGGTCGGGGTTCCAGCAAATCTGAAAAAGAAACTATGAGAAAGGGCGCCAGGTCTTCGACGCAGACAAAGCTTTGGGTCGGACCTTCCCGATTTAGAGATAGACCGAGCAAACCAAAATAATAACAGAACAAGCTAGTAACGAGATTTATTCATATCTGATTCTATAGTGCATACCATAAACAATGCATAAAAAACACATATAAACACATACCAAAAATATTAAAAAAACAATCCAACAAAGTTCACAAATATATCACAGCAGGTTCAACAAATAACATATACGTAAATATCAAAACAAATTCGACCTATTGAAAAAGTAGTGCTGCGTAATCCAAAACTAGCCAAAGGGGCGTTAGATGCTAAGTAACCACGTAGTTGTACCTCCAAATCATAAATCAAATAAATAAACTCAGAAGCATGCCTGACTTTCATTACAATCGCGGTCCCAGTGAAGCGTAGATCGGCACAACACGTGGCAGAACTAAATTAATCGATGAACAAAAATATAAAGCCCTAAATATTCAAATGGACCCTGTGAAGCAGAGTGCAGCCCAAAACGGCATCTGGGTGCAGAACAGCGCAAGTGTAAAGAGATGCCAACGATCAACCCCGAGACCCCGGATTACTAAGTCGATTTTATAACAATCAAAATATAGACTCTACGGTATATGCAGTTTATGAGGCCTCATAAGGGGTGCTATGACCTATAACAAATCTATAGTGCTTTCTGTAATGTTTCAAGCAATCCACTTGCGTTAATTCTAAACCGTAATCTTACAACTGAATTTAGAGGCGGGCGGCTAAATCAATCACAGCAATATTCCCGCGGGCGGTAGCATAGCCACAGCACAATTTGACAGATACGTAATGCAAACTCAAACCAAGGTTACTAAGATGTTACGTACAAGTAAAAGTGATTACTAGAGCAGCCGTACAGCCTACGTTAAAGCAATCTAAAAGTGGCAGAAACAACCGGGTAAGTATACCAAATAATCCAAAATATAGTTACGCAAATAAAGCATAAAACGTAATACACAAAAAGCAATCGTACCAAATCTATAGGATATACTCAAATACACATGGTTATAACACTACAAAACCTTTCAGCACAAGGTGCAGAGCTGGTGAATGTGGCAACCAGGTAGTTCGCCGGCAGCTCAAACAGGTATGCGACATGAAGACGACATAATCGGGAAATAACCTGGAATACCAGGCCCTAGCTCTGTTACAATGACGGAAACAGGAAAGGTTTGCTCCAGCTAAAACCGGCCCCGAGGCGGGTTCTTTACGACCTTTGAGTTTGGGCTGTACTCCGGTATAAGAGGTAAAAGATGGTAAATAATTGAAAGCGCCGTCACATTCAGGATAAATAGGGCTAAAATTAACAACAAATCAACACAGTTAGGCCCACTTTGAATGTGGAAGTAGTAGGCCAACCTTTCTACTTCTGCCTTGGCACAACGTGAGGCAGCGACGGAACAGCTAAATTGAACCTACCTTTGAAGGAATCAACTTATACTCATCTGGTTTCCTTTACATTAAAAACAAAACCCAACAAAAGGCATGCAAACACCAATGAAAAACGTAGATAATTAACAATGGACTTTATTAATGAAATAAAAAATATGTAAAACACAGAAAATGAAAAGTTTACTGGTTACATTTGCAACTAAACGAAAGGGGTTAGTTTGGTTAGATGGTAACTTTTAAACTAAACGCAAATGACAAAAATGGTAACAATATTTACTCGACTGTCAACGCAAAAGAACTTATCAACAATGTTGACTTAAATTTCCAACGCAAGGCGACATATAGGCATTAAAATTTGGCTAATATTTACTTTAAGACGGTAGTGTCTGTTTGACATCTCGCACTTTAAACGACAAATCATAGCTTGACGGAATTTCACTTTAACAAATCACTATAAATTTAAAGACTAACAATTTACCTTGATAGGAAGTCAGATGGTTACTTTCTTTCTAATCACCTGCGGTCGTAGCCCCTAGGTCAGTGCCACCAATAAAAGAAACGACTGGAAACTGTTCTGAGCGGTCTTCAAGCGAGTGTGACGATACAAATCCCCGGAAGGGAAGAAATGAAGTACCATACGACAGGTAGTTAAGGGACGGAACTTGGTAACTTCACTGCGATAATGGTTCGCCACGTTCACGGGGGTTTTTATTTGATAATCCGCCATTGGCGTACATTTTAGAGGTACCAACTCTTACGGTAACGAAAACAACCCTTGGCCAAACCTTTTACGATACTGCTTGACTGACTTGACGACGGCAACAATGGAATTTCATATTTAACCAATTTCGACTGTAAACTTTTTACGCGGCGAGGCCAGGCCGCCCCGGGAAGCAGCGAGCGACCCCCAGTGCACGATCTGAGCGCCGGACGATGATTAATGCTTTTCGCTAAGATCTCAGAGGCCAAAAAGAATTCCGCAACTGCCACTTACTGGTTAGTCCTTGTTCCACTTGTAGCAAAATGCTCGGAACGAAATGATAAAACATGACTTTGCTTAAGCAGGGGATTCACAGGTAAAATTACAGCCGACTGGCCGGCGTCAAGAACCCCTTAAGACGTGATAATGGCAAGATGACATTAACCATGCAGAATGCGACGACCGAACAAAACTGCTTTGTCAAACGAGCTTACTATGAATTCGAAGAACATAAAGAAACTGCAATACGTTAATATTTGAACTGGGCGGAAGAAAGTATCTTATGGATTAAAATATTGAGTACACCACTGAATTACGAAGTTAACTTGCGTGAATCGTGAAAATGCTAGGATTTGGAAAAATGTTCTAACAAACAGCGATTCCAGGGGGAGATATTGACAACTACTCGCTGCAGGTATGGTTACATCGTAAGCTCGCACGTGCACAGCATGGTCACATACAGGATAACTCATTCTAAATTGAAAATAATCCTAGGTAGAAAAAAAATGATTTCAGGTATAAAAAAGGCTAAAAATACAAATTTCTAGGTACGCAACTAAGCTAAAGGGAAGATGCCGAAACTAACCTGATGGTGGCAAACAGCCTTGTATGCGGCTCCATCGAAGAGGTGGCCCAACAAATCCGCAAATGCGTGGCGAACGAGGGTAATATCACACAAACAATTACCGTGACGTGCAGGGCGTTACGATGAGTCGAATCCTCCCAAAATGGTGCTAGCTAAATCCAAGCTTAACGAAGCAGGGATCCCAGGCCAGCAACCTCTCACGACCGAATCGGGGATGGAATGGAATGAAAGTTTGCCAAAGGCAGTCCACAATCTCAGGTTATCAAGAGTTCCAACATTTAAAAAAAGAAGAAAAACTATAGGAATGCAAGCGTATGGGCCAAGCTGATAAGGATAAAACTGTAACTTGCTGAATTTATTAAAGATGTAGATAGGGTTGCCTAACCATTTAGTGGAAAAATGTACTTAATATTTAAAAATAAATGTGAATAGTCACATCTAATTTGCTACTTCAAATTGCATGCGAAACTACAAAATGAGCGTAACAAGCGTTTGAGTGAAATGTACTACTTTTGTGTTTCTATACCCCCCCCCCCCCACTCTAACTTTGAAATTGAAATGTTTTAGTCAAATTTTAGAGTAATAAACCACATATTTTAGATGTTTTTAAGAAGTTATTTTTTGAAGTCAATCAAAAATCGAAGATTTGATCTCAGCGCCATATTGATTTTTTATGGGTGTAAGGCTAGTTCGCGTCCGTAGCAAAACTAGGGTACACATGCACCCTTGATAGCAATAAATGAGCTAGCACAACTGGCAGCCAGTCAACGAAATCTTTATTCTGGCCACTTTATACAAGGAAATGAATGGTTCTTTTAAGAACTAAACAACTATGACTAGAAATCTTGACCACTGCCTCAAGATTTGCCAGCTAAACATTGAAAGCATTTCTAGAGCAAAGAGTGAGTATCTCTCCAAAATGCTTCTTGAAAACAACATTGATGTAATTGCCATACAAGAGACTCACGCCGCTAACGAAGAACAGCTAAAAAAGAGGAAAAACCTACGGTTACTCCCTCATGGGGGCAACTTACCACCATACCTACGGCATAGCCACATATGTGAAAAGCAATATTGATACTGCTCAGTTGGTAGCAACAAAAGTCGTTGAAGGAGTACACATGGTTACTATTAAACTAGCAGACACGACAATTGTGAATATCAATAAGCCTCCTGGTTTACCTTAGCCTGAGCCTGCACTACCTGCAGTTGAACATCCTGCCGTTTACGTAGGAGATTTCAATAGCCACCATCAAGCATGGAAATACACCAACAACAATGAATTACGGTATAGCTCTAAACGACTGGGCGCAACTCAATAACCTACAACTAATATTTGATGCAAAAGATAAGGGTACTTTCAGGTCAGCATCTTGGGGAAAAGAATATGACACTGATTTATGCTTTGTAAACCGAAATAAACAGGACCAGCCAATACTATGCACCAGGAGAGTTCTAAGCACATTCACTCACTCACAACATCGTCCCGTGCTGTTTAAACTAGGACTTGAAATCCCAGTTGTTACATCCGTGCCTAAACCCCGATGGAATGTCAATAAAGCGAACTGGAGCATGTACGCAGCCTGCCTAGAAAAGTCCATAAAATGGATTGCCCCTAAAATAAATAACTGGATGAGGTTTACAGGAGCTGTTATTGTAGCAACAAAGAAGGCCATTCCAAGAAGTTTCCGAAAGAAGTACATACCGGGATGTGATGAGAACGCAGAAGCTCTATATAATACACTCCAAGAGCATAAAGATTCCAATATTGCCGATGAACTCTTATCACATCTAGATGAAGCAGGACAGTCGAGAATATCGATTTCAAACACTCGAGTAGAAAAGCGTGAAGCCTACTATGGAAACTTGGGGGAGCAACACCAGTTACAAACAAAGCGGACACGGTCACTCCCGACCAATTAGCCACCAGAACCGTGAACCTATCCCGGGCCCCATCGAACAAAGAACATACCATTAAAGTCAAAAAACACTCTGTAATCTGAAGAAAGCAGTACAAGATATAGACACCTACTCTCCGGTGTTCAGAAACAACGAGATTGAAAATGCCATAAATACCCTAAAACCTGACAAAACCCCCAGATTTGATGCGATTCATAATGAATTTCTGATTAACATGGGACCAAAGTCAAGATCGTAGCTATGCAACATGTTCTCCAATGTTCTCCAAACTGGCGAACTACCAAAAGAATTCAAGAAATCCAAGATTATAGCCTTATTGAAACCTGGCAAGTCAAGCGACCGGCCGTATAATTACCGGCTCATCTCTCTGCTGAGCTGTGGCTAGAAACTACTAGTAAGGCTCATATATAACAGTCCCGCTAGAACAAGCGGGCTTCAGACCGGGTCGTAATTGCTGCGATCAAGTGCTGGCCCTGACGACGCATATCAAGGCCGGTTGACAAAATAAACAAAAAACCTCCGTAGTGTTTATCGACTTATTTACCTATTACACCGTCTGGCAGGAAGGCCTGATCTACAAATTATTACGGGTAATCCCCTGCCGAACAACTGCCCACTTGATAAACCAGATGTTATGTGATAGACGATTTCAAGTCACCATGGGCGAGAAACTAAGCAAGGAAAGAAAGTTACACAGCGGCCTACCTCAGGGTTTTGTCCTAGCCCCTATTCTTTTTAATCTCTACATATCGGACCTTCCACAAACTACTTCCCGCAAATTTTGCTATGCGGACGATATAGCACTACCAGCTAGAGATCGACTTATAGAAACCACAGAAGACATACTGACGGAAGACCTGCGCACCATGGCCGAGTATTTTAAGAAATGGAGACTATGTCCAAGCTCCACCAAAACTGAGGCGTGTTGCTTTCACCTTAACAACAAACAAGCCAAAGAAATGTAAACATTAAGCTTCACGACACATTTATCCCACACAATAAACATCCAAAATACTTATGGGTAACTCTTGAACGAACTCTATCCTACAAGAAACATCTAGAAAATGTCTCGGCCAAACTGAGTACATGAACTAACATCCTGCAAAAGCTATGCGGAACGTCGTGGGGATCATCAGCTACAACCCCCCCGTTGCTCCGCTCTTGGATTGGTCTACTCAACGGCAGAGTACTGTGCACCTGTGTGGATTAACAGCCCCCACGTTCACTATGTTGATACTCACCTGCATAACACAATGCGTATCATTTTGGGTTCCCTAAGATGCACCCCGCTTCAGTGGCTTCCAATTCTTAGCCGAATACCCCCACCTGATATCCGCAGAAAAAATGCTCTAGTACAGCAGCACCATAAGCTCAGGTCCAACCTCGCTCTACCAATTCATCAAGACGTGCCAGATTTGGCAAAGAAGAGATTACGATCCAGAAAGCCCCACGGGAAACTACGATCCTAATGAAGAATGGAAAGAGAGGTGGGAAGCCAGCACGCAACCGCACATTCACAACGCACTCCCAACCAATCAGCCAGTTCCAGGGTTCAACCTGAACCGTAAAACCTGGGTATCCCTAAACAGGTTCCGCACAGGATTTGGTAGATGTGCGGACATACTTAATAAATGGGGCAAAATCACTACGCCACAATGTGATTGCAGTCATGCTCATCAAACAGTGAAGCATATTGCATCCGAGTGTCCCCTAAGAGCCTTCCCAGGGCCCTGGCAGAATATTCTCGAAGCAACGTCAGAAGCTGTAAACTGGTTAAGTAAACTAGATATCAATGTTTAATCATAATATTTTAATTATTTGCTAGTATAATTATAGTTGTTTGTCTATATATTTTATATTTATATTTTATGAACATTTTATCATATGTGTTTACTCCATATTGCATATGTTTATACACTTTATATTATATAATTTGTAATTGCCTTGTATGCCATACGCTTACCTAGTTCATTTGAAAGGTCAAATGAGTAAAATACCTATTTATAATTTCAGAAAATTTTAAAGATCCTTAGCGACGCCCGTTGTAGTATTAACCATAATCAATAGGGCAACAGATAAAAAAATGTAAAGGGCTTTACTCAAAACTTCCCTCTTCGGCATTGTGACACTAAATAATTTAAAAACAAAATTAAGTTAGGAGTAAAATATCTTCACGTTTCTAATAAAATAAATACATTTTCAAATTAAAAAAAAATGTATCCCGCTGGGGTTTGAACCCACTACATCTGCAGCTCTGCAGATCGCTCGACCCTAACCGCATATCCGCAGCGCACCTAACTGCAGCGAAATTCCAACTGCGCTACCGAGTGTCTTCCAGATACGTCCTGCGCGCGCCTCTGTTGAACGTCACGGTGTTATGGTTGAAACATTTTACTCTTTTGTGACGTTGTCCTTTATCGGTTGAGTCTTATTTTCGGCAAATGTAAGGCCTGACCTATGTGAAAGTTATTACTTCCTTTTATTTCAAAATAAACAAAATTTTATTTTTTAAGGTGCTCACCCTGTATATATTTGTATGAAATTGTACCAGTTTCTTGTGAGGTAGACATATAATATGTGTACAAAATATCGTCTTCCTCCGACAAATAGTTTTTGAGTTATACTGCCAACAGACAGACAGACAGACAGACAGACAGACATACATAATTAAGAAAATCTCTTTTCGTCATCTACGGACCTTGAAACGTGAAGATCTGAAAAAATCTCGGAAGGGGATTTTTTCGTGATTACAATACTTCTTTCGTCTTTCAGACGAGGGAAGTAAAATAAAAACAGAAAATCGAGAAACTTCAACAACCAGTATTTTTAAAACGAAAACAATTAGGAAACATGTTTATCTATCTTTTTTCGTTTTTTGAGTCATAGAATACGCCCTATGGTTTATGATAGATGATGGTATTATAATATCATGCATCTCGAAAGGAAGCAGAATAATTTCCGTACAAAGAATGCTATGCATCTTGGACAGTACACAGTGTCGATATGTTTGTGTGTCAGAATCCATTTTTACTGTCACCCAATTTATTTTGCTTATAACTTCCATCCAACCTAGATAATAGGGTAAACTGGAAGCAGTTTTAAGAAATTGTCGCACCATTACGCAATTCAAAGCAATCGTCTTTCTTCAGTACTAGGAGTCTCTTTTAATTATTCTAAAATACACATGAATTTAGAATATTTACATCTTAAACATTCACATCGGTACAATACTCAGGTCCATACATACATCTTTATCATCAGCTTCATTAGTTTTTTCGGATTTTTCTACCAAGCAGATTCGAGTTTCACTTGTAATATACCTACTACATTTTACTAAAAGATTCAATGACTTACAACTCGAATGATCCCTCTCTGTTCTTATGGCCTTTGCTTTTAACTATACCGTAACTTAACGTAACCACTTTATCTAAATTATTGTCTTCCACATTATCACGATGGCTGGATGCTATCTCAGTTTCTTCACTACCAATAACTATTATATGGCTGATTTTCCTCTGATCTCAAATTTCTATGGTTTCCTTGTAGTATTTCTTTCTCCCCAAGATAGGAAGCTAACGTGATATTAAAATCCTTTTGCTTTCCCAATGGGGATTGGTACCGCAGCCGATACTTACATTATTTTGGAAAAGAGCGAAATATATATGTCTCTGTAGAAAATTGTTTGGATTTGCTAACTTTTGATAATGCTAAGTAAATGAATATATCCTTGATTTTTTATCAATAAAAGTCAAATTACGTACAGAATATTACTACAAACAAGTGATTTATTATTATTAAAACGACCCCTTCGGGCTATATGAACCCTAAAAACGTAATTTCAGCTTATAATCTATTCACTTAACTGTTTCGTGGCTGGCGCCTTGAAATGAACTAGGGTGTGCGAAATAATTAAGGAATTTTAGTAATATTAGGTTTTTAAATTAATAGCTGTAAATCTAGGGCAGTGGTATTCAACCTTTTTTTTTCGCGTACCCCTTCAAACATTTTCCTTATAATCAAGTACCCCCTACCTTAAAACTCAAATAATACAGTGTTGTTATGGTTTGCAATGTTATTTATTGTGGTAGAAAAGGTTACATGTGAATTTAAATATATGTATGTATGTATGTATGTATGTATTATCTGTAACCTCATTTACCTTGCGGTGTAGAGGCTGGTGCTTTATGCGCTGGCATCTGGCGGTACAATGCTCAACTTGCCCCGGATTCGGGATACATAGTTGGAGCGCGCCTTTGGTGCTTGCGCAGCAACCATCGTGTGAGGTGTGTCTTGGTGATGTGTTGACCTTGTTACTCTATCTCTTAGGTCTGTGGTTCTGAGTAGAGCACAGTTAATTTGGTGCCCAACTGTGAATGGCCTCGCCAAGCCCGATTCCAACCGTCAGGCTGCGGAAAAATTCCGGCCCCCGCGGGATTCGAACCGAGGACTTGCTTAATGCAAGCCTGGCGCTTACCCAACTGCGCCACTCGACTTCTCAAATTTAAATATATATAATAGTATATTAGTGAGAAACTTGAGCTTGCTTATTAGCCCACAATCTTTAATGCGCGGTTGAACATTAGTCAGTCCGAGTATAAGAGGGGCTTCTAGATTAAGCTAATTGCGGTGTTTATTTTTAATTGTCGAAAATGCAGAAAGGCCTTGTTCGCAAATGTAAGTACTTGAAAATATAAGAAGTTCACCAATAGCGAAGTCACTTAGTTGTTTGTACTCTTTCCGGCATTTAAACCAAAATTCGTTCAGTGAAACTTGTTCAATAGTTATTTTTAAAGTCATATCAAAACTTAATTCTAATAACTGTTCCTTTAGTTGCATTTCCATATTAGTTTCCAAAATATTTACATTAAAGGGGTTAAGTATCCACACTTCTGAAACATTATTGTTTTATATTTCAGTAAAATATTGCTCAAACTTGTCCTGCAAAACTGTATATATATATATATATATATATAATTGCTTGATTGCCGTTTTGTTTAATTATAAATACTTAGATTGGAGATCCTCGCGTACCCCTGAGGAACTATTCGCGTACCCTCAGGGGTACGCGTACCCCCGGTTGAATACCACTGATCTAGGGCACTGAGTTATTTAGTCAAAGATGCTTTTTGAGGAAAGCTTAAACAAGTACAATTACAGAAGAGCTACAAAGCTGCCTTTTTAAGATTGTTTACGAACGCGTCTACAGCTTTTCTTGCTAATTTTCAACCTATTGAAGCTATTTGAACAATAAGGTAACAGCAAATGTATATCAATTGCTCGTAACCTTGTTCATTGCACAAAATTAATTTTTAACGTCGATGCGGTGCGTCCTAGAGAATTGATAGTTTCTATTTAATAATTTTGCATTTTATTATCAACGAGAACTCAATTTATTTAATTGTCAGTAATACAAGAGAAGATTAAAATGAAATCTACCTAGATATGAAACAAACGCACTGTCATGACAATTGCTTACTATCAAGTTGGTACAACTTTTTAATAAGTATTTGTGAAGTTGTGTGTAAATCAAATAATTTTTGTGGTTTTTGTGAAGCTCGAAAAAGAATGATTTAAAACTACAGCATCACTCAAAAATTATACACGAGTGCTGTATATGGTGAAAATTCTTCACGATGATTTCAAATAGAATTCTGGTCAAATTAGTTCAAATGGGACAGAGAATCCATTTGAGATGACCCCAAAAGTGGACGACCAGCGGAGGCAAGGACCGAAGAAAGCATCAAGAAAAATGAAGAAATGGTGTTATTGGATCGACGAATATAAGTTTCGGTTATCCCATATGAAATAAGAATGTGGGAAGCATCCGTTTTGACAATTTTGCATGAAGATTTGAGAACGAATTAAGTGTCAGCGCGCTGGATTCCGAGACCCCCGTAAGAAAGTTGTGCAGGCAAGAAAATTGCGAGGAAAACCTGGCGGCTTTAGCTCGTGACCAAGACCTTTTTTACAACGTTGTACGGGGCGATGAAATGTGCGTGGTTGATCAACTGGGATCACCAACAAAACAAGAGTTAATGCAATGGATGTACAAAGGATCTTCATTACCCACAAAAGCAAAGACGCAAGCTGCTGCAGGGAAGCTGATGGCGACAATTTTTTGAGATAATGAGGGCATTATTTAGATTGAGTGTATGCACAAGGGGTCTGCAATTACCACATATGTCTACAAGGAAACAATTAAAAATTTAAAAGTTGCTATACGCAACAAGAGGTCCTATAATTTTTCCCAAAAGATATTATTGCTGCACGACAATTGCCGAATTCATAGGCTTGTTACGTGCTAAAAGCATATGATATTAATACTAGTAATCTACAGTATATAAGTGTTGAATAAGAGATCAAGTGGGATTAATGCGATAATAACTCATAAAAATTAATATCAGATTGGCATTGGTCGTTACTAGAGGAAAAAGATAAACAACGGTTTTGTTTTAAAAAAAACGGGTGACAGCATTTGAAAGTGCAAGGAGTTTCGTGGTATATAAGTGATAATCTCGCCATTGCATATGGTTTAGCTATAGTAGGGAGTGTTACTGGCTAACCGTCCTGGTAGGAGATTTAAGAAGCGAAAATCATTTTTCCGACGAATGTAAATTCGAGCTTAGAAGCGATTTGGGAAACCACGAAATTACGTTTGCAAAGTTTATTGCCTGTTTAACAGGGTAGGTACAGTTATTTTGGCATCTACCGCATTTTATCTTGAACTTCGAATTATAGCAAAAAAGTGTAGGCGTGAAAACCTACAGAAAACTTAGTCTGCTGGAAGTCACTAGGCAGTTTTGAGGACTACTCGCCGCATGTGATAGCTGACGGTTGGGAGCTTTCAAGCTGACAATTAATCTGATTCATTAAACGTCTACAAGTGTAACCACGAACAGATAAGTGATTTTGATGATATTTTGCATATGAAAACGGTGTAAACATTAAAAAGACTAGTAGTTTAAGTTAAGAGGGGTACCCCGTCCGTCCCGTTCATATAATAGGCCAATTTTGGATGTCTCAAGTTTTGAGTGATAATAAAACTAGTTAAGGGTATTGCTCTCTTTCATTTTAATTACAAGCATTGAGTTCAATAATTGTTTATTTAGATATACAGTGAAGTTACAAGTTTCTTGACATATATCAGTGTACCTGAGTATTAACTTGTTGGCGCTCTCTTTAACATCTTAATTAAAGAATTCGCGACGTCTTCACTGTTGCTAGTAGACGGGCCTCAAGTGCACTTATATAATGTTCAATTGTTGAGTTAAATAATTAAAGAGCGACGACCTAAAGGTAAGTAAAAAGGTAACAAGATTTTGCCGAGCCAACGAGGGACTATAATTTGGAACATGTACCTTTAGGTTGCACAATAATTGAAAGGAGCAATATTTTCAGTAGTTATACTTAACTAAAAGAATTCGGATGTAATTAGATCTGTTTATTATGTGTATTTGTTTATGTAAGTGGGAAATATCATCAAAACGTGACACACAAAGAATTACTTTGAGAATATTAAATAAGGCGTTATACTTGTGTTAAAAAGGGTTTAGTTTTGAAGAATTGGTTTCTTTTACGTATAGAGATATATTTTACCTTACGGAACCATAATAATCGGTCAGAATGCATATTGATAGGTTGTTGGTAGACGAAATAGATTATGAATTACGAATACGGGGTGTTGTTTGTAAGGGGAATATAACAGAAAAGCGTAAATTGCTTAGAGCACGTATTAGGTTAGAAAAGACGGGTAATGCTTCTTTCCCGGAGGTGGAGATGAATAATGTGGAAGAATTAGATATATGCAATAGGAAGCTTGACATTCTTGTAGAAGAAATATTAGCAACAGAGTCATTTGTTAGGAGTGGTAATGATTATAGACGTATTCAGACCCGCTTGGTACATATTTCAAATCGACTTGAACGGTTAGTTTCTGGGGGGCCTTTAACAGATGATAAAGATGAGCTATATAATAGGTGTTTAGGGGCTATGGACGATCTCGAGTCCAGATTAACGTCCGAAAATGAGCCTTTAGTACCTTCTATTTCACAAGCAGTTAACTTGATGGACCTTGACGATGAGCCGTCACAAATCAATCAATCACAAAATCACTTTAGTAATTCAAATTTGATTGATAATCAACATTTTCAAACTTTACCGACACCTATTGGTATTAACAGCACTAAAGTTATTGACGCTCCTCCACGTTACAACAATTACCTTCCAATGAATAAATGGGACCTTCGTTTCGATGGTCAATCGGGATTGTCTAGTTTTCTAGAGCGTGTTAAAGAATTGCGAATAGCGCGTGGGGTTACCAAGGAACAACTTTTTACTTCAGCTGTTGAATTTTTCACAGAATATGCTTTGATTTGGTATCGATCGGTTAAAGATACTTTGTATAATTGGGATCAGCTAGTTAGTGCGTTACGTTCCGCTTTTCTTCCATGTGATTATAAAGCTTGTTTATGGGATGAAATACGCAGTCGTACTCAGGGGCCGATGAACCTGTAACCGTATTTGTGTCGATTATAGAAAACTTATTCCATCGGTTACCATCGATGCCTTCCGAAACAAATCGCCTTAGTCTCATGCGTAGGAATCTATTACCACATTTTCAAACCCAATTGGCTTTAGAAAACATTGTTTCCTTCTCACATTTACTTCGAGTATGTAAATCTGTTGAAGATGCACATGTGCGTGCACAAAGGTTCCGTGGACCTTCCACTCAGGGAAATTGAATGTTAGAACCTGATTTAGCCTATCAAAAGCCAAAATGTAATGCTGTGAATGTATCCTCAAATGAGGGTTACGTTCAAACTCGTAGTAATAACCCACCGAAAGTAATCAATTCAACCAAGCCTTCTGATTTGAGATGCTGGAAATGTAATAAACCGAATCATTTCGCGCGTAATTGTTCAGCGAATAGTAAACAACTAGCAGTCCAGTGAGACAAATGTCTCATTTAATAAAACAAAAAAAGACCGTTTTACAAATAGAACGCGTATTCACCACACGTACGTATATGACGTCATTGTTGGTAGCAAACTACCAGTCGCATTCGCCTTGATAAAATTTGCCTAGAATCTAACCTAAAAAGTTAGGATTATAATTAAGATAATAATTAGTGTTAGAGACTGAAATTCGGTTCCTGACCTGGCATGACCATTCCAAACATATAACTTTAATACATTTTTTCTGTATCTCTTACGGTTTGGCTGCTGAAACAGCGTCCCAGACAGACAAAACAGCGTCCCGGACAGACCAGCGTTCTGGACAGACACGTCTATTAGATAAAGGATATTGCTATGGTTGTGGACGACCTAATTTTACTGTCTGTACGTGCCCTTCATGTTCGGGAAATGGTGATCGACGCCGCTAAACGACCGAATAGCGCGTTGTCAGCAAAATTCTTCGGTCAATGTTGTAAATAATTCGGATACTAGCTCTAAAGCTGTTTTAGATTATATTTTAAGTCACGCAGGTCCTGATGAGAGACCGTATCTTAAAGTTTCAATTTTTGGTAATCAGATTCTTGGATTGTTAGATTCGGGTGCTTCGCATACTGTTGTTGGTAGAAAAGGATGTGAGCTGTTGAAAGGTCATTGTAGGCTTACACCAAGTAAAGATAGGATTTGTAGTATTGCTGATGGTGCAGAGTGTCAAATATTAGGTATAGTTCCAGTACCACTTTTGCTTCGCGATAGAGTTTGCACTTGTGAGTTAATAGTTGTGCCTTCCGTACCCCATACTTTGATTTTGGGATGCGATTTTTTGCGTAGGATGGGTATTGTAATCGATCTTAGAATTAACGAATGGACCTTCTCGAAAGATCACTTGATCCCGGAAGTTAATGCTATACCGGCCGTAGAACATTTATCTGAAGTTCAGCGCGAACAATTAGATTGTTTTGTGAAAGAAGTTTTTAGTAAAATGGGAAATAAGTTAGGATGCACTCGTCTTGTCGAACATGAGATTAAAACCACATCGTCGCCTATCAAGCAGCGATATTATCCTTTTTCTCCTGCTCTGCAAAAACAGGTAGATCTTGATTTAAAAAAAATGTTGGATGAGGGAGTAGCAGAACCTTCGACTTCTGCTTGGTTATCTCCGATAGTAATGATTAAGAAGAAAGATGGTAGTTATCGGTTCTGTGTTGATTATCTCCAACTTAATAAAGTCAGTCAACCTGATGCTTATCCTATTCCGTATGTGTCAAGCACCTTGGATAAACTTCGTGATGCTCATTATCTTACGACTCTTGATATTAAATCCGCATATTGGCAGATACCTGTAGCTGTTTCTTCACGCCCTTTAACAGCGTTTACCGTACCTAATAGGGGGTTATTTTAATTTCGCCGCCTACCTTTTGGTTTGCATACAGCCGAGGCAACGTGGCAACGCCTAATTGATCGTGTTATTGGTGCTGATTTGGAACCATATGTTACGGTATTAAAAGAACTTTACGACACCCACCTAAGGTGAGCATCGCACCACGGAATCAGTCCTGAAAACCTGGCACACTTGCCCTGAAATCGGTTCGAAATAGGCTAATAGGCCACGGCTGGAACGCTCAGGGAGTCGGGCGTGAGTCACACGATACGTTCTGGGCAAGCGTGTTGTGGCATAATATATATATAGGGTATGTCGAAATTGTGAGGGCGCCACCAAGCCTGTCTTAACCCTGCTAACCGGGCCTGGACGGTTAGACGGGAGCGAAGCACGCAAAATACTCCGCCGATAGGATTACTCAAGAAATGCAAGGTCGAATAACAATTTCGGGATTGCCTTATGCAAGGATTGTAATTAGGTGTCAATCCGACCGCGACTACGCAGCTGTCTTACCCACCTGTACGCTCAAAGCTCCCTCGTTCCGTCGCACAATAATCAGTACAATGAAGGGGGCGCTTATCTGAAACAGAACATGCACAAGTCGAAACAAAACAATAGTTCCCTTAGCTAACGAATCATGTATTGACTAACGGGATACAATGGGGCAGCAGAGTGCGTCGCCCTATACCTATAACTAGATTATAACTAAGGACACCAGCTGGCGCGCGCTTTAAACCTAGCGACAGATGTTGAACAGTAATGAACAGTAATGAACAGTAATGAGCAGTAATGAGTACAAATATGCTGGCGCGACGCCTTATGCAGCGAACAGCAAAGATCAAACTAGCACTCGCGACATGGACAGTCTGCGATTCTGAATGAATGCACAAATATGCTGGCGCGACGCCTTATGCAGCGAACAGCAAAGATCAAATTAGCACTCGCGACATGGACAAATATGACGACAGTGCCTGTAGGCACCAGAGATGTGACGGCTCGCTCGCGTTCACAGCGGTAATCAGTTCAAAGACACATACCTTAATAATGTAGGCGGTTGGGGAGCCTGGTACAGTTGAGTTGCGACAGGCTGCAGCCTTAGGTGGCAGGTACCTTCGATGTTCGACGGCTATAGGGATGAGTGCACATCCGCCACAATGGCGACGTGAGACGCGTCAGGACGCGTACGACGGGACGACGAAAAATGGGCCACTTTCGTTCTGCGGGACAGATCCTCTTAGGTCGAGATGAAGGGGGCACGACCCCTTACTTACGGAAGCAGGAACTGGGCTCAAAAACACCCACGCTACGCCGAAGACAATTCGAAACTCACACTCACAACCACCACACGAGCGTTCTCTGCAACGGGCTGCGGTCAACTGCCCAGAGGAAAGCGCTGGCAAAGGTCACCTTGGTCGCGTCCCCACGTGACTAAACCTCGGCAGCCAATCGCGGGGCGATAAAATGAAACAAATTAATGCCGGCACCAATGGTATCACGCCTCAGCGGCGTGCTTTCTAGAAGATTCGGAATTCTTGCGGGCGATACGCTCGGCTGCCACAGCGCCATCAGAGGGGAGCTCCAACCGACGGGAAATGCTGCGTTTGGGGCCAAATATGTGCGAAATCATGATTCTGGAATTAGGCGATGGAGCCAAATAAAGAACTAAAAGGGTTTAGCATACGAGCACGCCGCCCTAACGCCTAGGTGGCTATTTAAAATACCAAAATGACCTAACACATGTCTTTACATACCTCGACGATATTGTAATCTGTACGCCAACTTTCGAAAAACATCTTTCTACTCTCCGTGAGGTTGTGTCTCGGTTGTTATCTGCTGGTCTTACTTTAATTCAAAACAAATGTTATTTTTGTAAGCCAGAACTTAAGTATCTTGGTTATGTAGTTAATTCACGCGGTTTATTGGTAGACCCAGAGAAAATAGATGCGATTAATCGTATTCCTACTCCGGTGTCAGTGAAGGAAGTACGTCGTGTGATTGGTATGGCGTTATGGTACCGTCGCTTTGTTCCAAAATTTTCTTCACTTATAGGACCTCTTACATCTTTGCTCCGCAAGAATGCGAAATTTTTCTGGGATAGTAACTGTGAACGAGCCTTCCGTGATATTAAAGAGCATTTGATATCTGCTCCGATATTAGCTGGCCCTGATTTTTCTGTCCCGTTTGTTATTCAAACGGATGCTTCTGGTTATGGTATTGGTGCCGTACTTACTCAACAACAGTCTGATGGAGAGAAAGTAATATGTTACATTAGTCGTTCGCTAACTAGAAACGAACGAAATTTTAGCACGATAGAGCGCGAATGCCTCGCTGTTCTTTTTGCTATTGAAAAACTTAGACCATACATTGAGGGAACTAAATTCACGGTTGTGACGGATCATTATAGCTTAAAATGGCTTAACAGTATTAAAGACCCTTTTGGTCGTATCGCTCGATGGGCAGTTCGCCTTCAACAGTATGATTTTGACATTATACATCGAAAAGGTAAAGAACATGTTGTGCCTGACACTTTGTCTCGTGCTGTTCCTGTTATTGATGCTATTAACGTTCAGTTTGGTCCTGCTGGTAATCCCTGGTATCATCGTATGTGTCGATTAGTTATTGACGATCCTAGAGAATTACCCCATTGGAGAGTTAGTGAGGGTCAATAGTATAAATATGTTCGAACCGATTATCCAGACTTGGCAGATGATGAAGATCATTGGAAACTGGTTGTTCCAAAGACTCAACGCCAAGAAATTATCAAACAGAATCACGATATTCCGACCGCTGGTCATACGGGTGTTAATAAAACTTTTCATCGTATTGCACCTATCTTACTACTGGCCTAAACTACGTTATGATGTGGCTGCTTATGTTCGCCGTTGCGAAACGTGTCAACAAATTAAACCAGAACAGAGAGCCCCTGCAGGGTATATGGGTGGACATTCATTAATTTCGAAACCTTGGGAATTAATCTGTTGTGATATTGTAAGACCCTTACCTCGTTCAGTCATGAGTTTCAATCTTTAAATCAGAAGTATGGCTGTAAAATTTCGTTCACTGCCAATTATCATCCTCAAGCTAATCCTACAGAACGTATAAACAGAGTGCTGAAGACTATGTTGACAGCTTATGTATCAGATCGTCATCGAGACTGGGATAAATATTTGTCTCACGTAGTTTGTGCTATACGTACCTCAGTTCATGAAGTTACGGGAAAAACATATTTCATTAATTTCGGCAGAGAAATAATATTAAATCACGAACCGGTAGTAGGTGATGCAAACCCGGAAATTCAATTTAATCATGATAGAGATTTAGATAATCGTTCTACTGTATTCCAGCAACTGCATGCTGATGTTAAACGTCGATTAGGTAAGGCTTATCAAAAGTCAAAAACTCGCTATGACTTTCGTCGACGACCTTTCGAGTTTGTTCCGGATCAAGCAGTATTGCGTAGAAACTATGTGTTATCGGATGCTGTTCGTCAGTTTACTTCCAAGCTCGCTGCAAAGTTTATAGGACCGTTTATTATTAATCGAAAGTTTTCACGATGGGTTTATGAACTCAAAGACCCTGACGGAAAAGTATTAAAGGGGACTTGGCATGCCAAGGATTTGAAACCTTATGATAACTCTGAGATGAATTAATAAACTTTGATGTGCTTAGGGTGGTTGGTTGGGCACGCAGGGAAGGTCACGATAGGAATCATTATAATCTTGTTTTCCCCATTTTAGAGCATAGGGTGGTTGGTTGGGCATTGCAGGGTAGGTCACTTTAGGGAGCTTGTCATCTAGTTCTTCCTTTAGCGACACTGGAGTGGCTTGCAGTTAGCACTTGGTTTGGTTTTGTAGTTGACTTGCATTCAGGTCGAGTGAAGTTTATCTTTCGCTTTGGTGTAGGTTCGAGTTAGCTTGTTGGGTTTTGTTGGATACTCTTTGGGATTTTGGTGGCATAGTGTTGCTGTGTTATACCTTCAGCTATGCGTATTGTGTGAGTTTTTTTTGTCGGTACCTATCCATTTCGCTTACGCGGATTTAGATCGACAAGTGAGTCTCGAGTCCTTGTTTTGGTTTCGCTTTTGGTTATGCTTGGAGTTGGAGAACGGTTTCGTTTACTCATTTAGAGTATCGGCTCGTTCCGAATTTATGGAACCTGCCTCTGTCCCCGAGTTAATGTCCTTTAGTTTCCTTTTGAGCCTTAGTTGCCGAATGAAGTCATTAGTGTGATCTAGTGCTGTGATTGGTTGTCTCACTTGTTAGGTTTCGTTGAAGTCTCCCATTAGGGACAATCTTTCTTTTGTCAGTTTGTTTTATTGTTGAGGAAATTTTGAGTGTGTAGTTGCTTGTTTGTGGTGTGGGTTTTGGGTTTTTAAAGATTGAGTGTTAGGGACGTCTTATGACAGACGGTTTACTGACTCTCTAGCGTATATGTATGTATCCTTATAGGATAAAGTTATTCTTTAGTTAAAAATTTTGTTGAAATTTTTCCTTTCTGGTAAGGGGGGAGTTTGTTACGTGCTAAAAGCATATGATATTAATACTAGTAATCTACAGTATATAAGTGTTGAATAAAAGATCAAGTGGGATTAATGCGATAATAACTCATAAAAATTAATATCAGATTGGCATTGGTCGTTATTAGAGGAAAAAGATAAACAACGGTTTTGTTTTAAAAAAAAACGGGTGACAGCATTTGAAAGTGCAAGGGGTTTCGTGGTATATAAGTGATAATCTCGCCATTGCATATGGTTTAGCTATAGTAGGGAGTGTTACTGGCTAACCGTCCTGGTAGGAGATTTAAGAAGCGAGAATCATTTTTCCGACGAATGTAAATTCGAGCTTAGAAGCGATTTGGGAAACCACGGAATAACGTTTGCAAAGTTTATTGCCTGTTTAACAGGGTAGGTACAGTTATTTTGGCATCTACCGCATTTTATCTTGAACTTCGAATTATAGCAAAAAAGTGTAGGCGTGAAAACCTACAGAAAACTTAGTCTGCTGGAAGTCACTAGGCAGTTTTGAGGACTACTTGCCGCATGTGATAGCTGACGATTGGGAGATGTCAAGCTGACAATTAATCTGATTCATTAAACGTCTACAAGTGTAACCACGAACAGATAGGTGATTTTGATGATATTTTGCATATGAAAACGCTGTGTAAACATTAAAAAGACTAGTAGTTTAAGTTAAGAGGGGTACCCCGTCCGTCCCGTTCATATAATAGGCCAATTTTGGATGTCTCAAGTTTTGAGTGATAATAAAACTAGTTAAGGGTATTGCTCTCTTTCATTTTAATTACAAGCATTGAGTTCAATAATTGTTTATTTAGATATACAGTGAAGTTACAAGTTTCTTGACATATATCAGTGTACCTGAGTATTAACTTGTTGGCGCTCTCTTTAACATCTTAATTAAAGAATTCGCGACGTCTTCACTGTTGCTAGTAGACGGGCTTCAAGTGCACTTATATAATGTTCAATTGTTGAGTTAAATAATTAAAGAGCGACGACCTAAAGGTAAGTAAAAAGCTAACAGGCTCAC
>CALNHX010009334.1:0-50917 GCA_940337035.1 Agriotes lineatus
AGAACGACTCGGTAAGTCCGAATTCGCTATATTGTCAGGTCATTTTGTATTTTAATTGGCCACCTAGGCTTTAGGGCAGCGTGCCCGTATGTTAAACCCTTTTAGTTACTTATTTGGCTTCATCGCCTAATTCCATAATAATGATTTTGCACATATTTGGCCTCAAGCGCAGTATTTCTCGTCATCTGGGGCACCCCTTTGTTGGTACTTTGACAGCCGGGTGTTAACGCTCGCAAGATTTCCGAACCTTCTAGAAATTACGCTGTTGGTGCGACTGCGAGGCCTCGCGCTCTCTTTGTCACCGGAACGTATTTGTTTTATTGGGCGCATCGCCATTGGCTGTCGAGAGTCACGTGGTAACGCCGTTTTGGCTCACGCCACTTCGGGCGTCGTAACGCTTCTTGCTCGGCAGTTCAACTCAGGCCATTGAACAAGGGAGGTGTGTGTCGTTTAGCGGCGATCTTATTACGCCAAGGCGTAGGTGTGATGGAATTCCATGCCCGGTTCTACGTCGTCACGTAAGGGAGTGTTCCCTTTAGCTCGTTGTGCGAGGATCCCGTTGAGGTAGGACATGATTGGGCTAGCTTTGCCGTCGTAGCGGCGTTTGTTGAAGCGCCAGCCTTTGTCGCCAT
The DNA here is from genome assembly GCA_940337035.1 of Agriotes lineatus. Classification (NCBI taxonomy): domain Eukaryota; kingdom Metazoa; phylum Arthropoda; class Insecta; order Coleoptera; family Elateridae; genus Agriotes; species Agriotes lineatus. The sequence goes on from CALNHX010009334.1 coordinate 633, forward strand.
TTTGGGCGCATCCAGACCATTCACACCGTCGGCCGTTTTAGCGGCGAATTAATTGCCACAGGCAACCTGTTTCCCGCCAGCTGGACCGCATGCCGATCTCTTGGGCCGTCACCAATAAAACTAAGGTATTTGTAACCATTGAATCATAACCATTGTTGCGGTGTTGCTTCCGCTTGTACGCTCGCTTCGCGGGGGCGTATTTGTGTGCCGCGGTACTCCATGTGACTAACTTCTTGTGCGCGAGCTTTGCGCCTAACCATGTGAATAATTGCTGAACTCTTGGCATACGTGCTGTAAGGCGGCATCGCCAGTTTGGTCGCCGTAAAATTGCATGTGCGCGAACTTGACGTGAAATCATGTGCACCGTTAAAAATGTACCCTTCGCATCTTAAATTGTTGTCGCGAAGTGGCGTCGCTCGTTTTTAATCTAATCACTTCCCTCACTTGGGCTTTGCTGTGTTTGCCCAAATTATCATGTGATCCAGATCACTTCTTATCAGGGCGGTGCCATATTCGCCAAGTTTTGTGCGAGACCTTTCGTATGTTAGCAACGGCGTCGTGTTTGGCTCGTTGAGTGTTACACGAAGTTATCGATCGCTTGGGCGGCGTAGCACCAGCTGTGTCATATTCTAAATTCGCCTGCGGGCGTTAGGCTATGTAAGCCCCCTTTTCGGCCAAATATATCTCAGTAACGCGGCCCCCTTTTTGCCTTGCGAATTGGGTTTCTAACTAATTCGCCGCATCTCTTTGCGGCGCCGGATTCTGCCGACAGCTACGCTGTTCGCGTCGCCTTTGCTGTTGCATAACTCGATTTTTATGAACAAACGTTCCCTTTGTGGGACTCATATGTCAAACTGCTCTTGATTTTGTACAGTTATGGGTGTTGTTTAGTAACAGTAGTGCGCCCATCAGCTGATGCTTATTTATAAGAATTAACCCAATGTTTGCGGCACGCTTTGCTGCCCCAATGTAAGAATTGAATAATAGACGCTTATCTAATTAAGAGACGCTTTATTCTTGGTCGACTTGTGCATGTTCTGTTTCAGCGTGCGCCCATCATTGAGAAGATAAATGTACGGTGGGGCCAGTGAGATCAGAGCGTGCAGGTAAGCTTGGTGGTGACATTGCCGTGGCTGAAAGAGCCCCACTTCATGATCTAAGTATTTTTGCCATCACGAAATCGTTGTGTGAGTTTATAATTCACGAGTACCCCTATCGACGGAGTGTCTTGAATACTTCGCCCCCGTCTAACCGCCCAGGCCCGGTTATTCGGGTTAAGACAGGGTTGGTGGCGTCCTCTTTATTTTACCGTTATTTACCGACCCTCTGGCCGTTACCCTTAGATAATCTCGTTAAGAACCTCCCCCAACTCCACTGAAAGTCTAGCCGGCCTATCTTGTTGCGGCTGGGTAGCGGCCTAGGAGAACTTTCGTCCCGATTTCGTCCATTACGGCACGCGCCGGCCGTTTCGTTTATGTATGAGCCGGTGCGGTGTCGTAAAGTCAGTTTAAGACCGTAACATTCTCACTAAACGCGGAAAAATTCTCGCATCGGGTAAGCGCCGATTTGGATATCGAGCTCTGTATACTCTTTGAGCCAATGCCGCATTTTGAAAACATTCAAAATATACCGCGATCATATCGACAGCTTCATCATTTGTAAAAGGCATTTTAATAGTTTTAAGGCCTTACTTGTGTGTGCAACGAACAGAAATTACACTGCCTCTATAAGTATAATTTTAATATTTGTTGACAAATTGATTTTAGGCATTTGTTTTTCCTCCATGGCCTACTCTTCATATTCTGCCTACTTTGCACTTGCATATTATATGCATTGATTATTATGCCCCTACATGTTTTTTTTTAAAGTTTTTGAACTAAGAATACTTTTATTATTTAAAAATTATTAAATTATGAAATTTTATCATTGAATCATGAAAACGGACAAATAAATAACAATAAATACCGGTGTACCTAATAGCGTTTTTTTTTAAATTATATGATAACTAAATTTTCTTTCTTCGATATTTCAGGCTACGAATAAGATATCGAGATACGGTTTTTACTAGCCTATTTAGATATCATTTCAGTACATTTTTAAGAAAAAGAGTCACATTATTGCATTTAATTTTTTAGAAAATTTTGCTATTTTCTGTTATATCAAAAAACGGGCTCTAGCGGCATCACTAAGAATGAAACATATCACAGGTAAGATGGGTTTGATAGAACAATAAATGCTTTTTCCAAGGAGAACAAGTTTGTTAAAATCCGTTCAGTCGTTTAGGAGTTACAGCTGTTTAGTTAAAAAAACATTGAATTACCCCCCATTGAATTAGCTTAGCTTTAAAAAGCATATATTTTTTTGTAACATTTACTAGGTGGATTTCTTTGAAAAATCACTTTAAAAGTTTAAGATGGCGGTTACGCCCCCTGGCGACCATCTTGGAAATCTGAAAATATTTTCCACGGTCTTCTTTTTTTTGCCACTTTAGTAATCAAAGTTTTTACCGCAAGTCTCTACGACGAATAGTTTCCGAGATACAGCACTTTGCATTCTTATCTGGCCACCCGGTACAATGTCTTGATGCTTTTTTGTAGTTGTTCTTCTCCCTGTTCGATTATTTCTTTTGAGATATCGTCAGTTCCCTATGTCTTGTTGTTTTTCATATCTTTTACGGCGGCTTCTATTTCAGCAAGTGTTATGTCCGCGATATCTTCAGAGTGCACATTTGTTATTTTTATTTTGATGTTACGGGTTTGCTCTGGCATGTTCACTTTTGATTTGTATAGTTCTTCATAGAACCTTTCAACTTCTTTCTTGATATCCTCTCTATTTTGGAGTTATTCCTCGCCTTTGGCATATATGGACAGCATTTGGGATCTGTATATGTGTCGGCGTACGACCTTCATGTTTTTGTTCTTTTCGGTTACGTCTGGAATTTGTTTTTATTTTCTTTTTCTGGTGCCCTCTTTTATAGTTCTTCGTATTAATTTGTTTAATTCTACATATTCAGTCGATCTTCTTTTGCCATTGCTTAATAGTTCTCTCCGTTGTTTGAACATTCTTCCATCTTCTTCCGAAATATTGTTCTCTTTTCTAGGGCGAGGTCTGACCTTACCATATTACTATTATTATAACCATTCGTGTTATTATTAAAGTTTAGGTAAACTATATCTGGATTTTTGTAGCATCTGTAAAATATGGGCTCACAATTTTAAGAGGCTTCTGGCGGCAATTATGGTTAATACGCCACTGGGTTAATTGTAGAACTTGATAATATCAATTTTTAAGGAGTTCTGTCCAACTGTACTGTCTACCAAATTTTGTTTGAATGGCTGCACTAGTAACAAAATTATAATTAATATTTTTTAGAAAACATCCTATACTATATCGAAAACCAAGAATTTTTGAGCACTGGTTTATACAAAATTTTGTTTCTTCGAATTTGCTAGGGATTACCACTCTGAAATATTTTAAAGTAGTTAAGTTATACCCTGTATATAAAGGTTTTTTATGAAAAATTAGTTTCTGGCTACATGCCTGGATCAATTTAAAGTAACAAGGAATAAAATTCAACTTCCATTACCTTTCACATAAATATAAACTGTAATGTTACTGACAGGGAATTGTAATTGAAATATTCTAAATTGTCGCCGATTGTGGTCGCCACTTTCAAATACAGGATAAGGTCACTATATCAATAAGGTACCGCCATTAGTGATTTTTTTTTATATCTATCCTTGTCGCACAATTTTCTCCAACTGGGGATAAAAACACATAATCTAACAGATTCCTCACTTTACAAGTGCCATTTCACCAAAAAGAAAATCCCCAAAAACTAGTGTCCTCCCTATTGCACTTGGGAAATTTGTATTTGTTATCCTTATCTCACAATTTTCTCACATTCTCAAGCGAGGAATGGAATGGCGTTACCTTATTGATATAGTGACCTTAATACAGGAAGAATAATACGATGTGAAATAAAAACGTGGATGGTTTCGGGTTCAATTCCCGCTGCCTTCGACTATGATTCAGCTTTTTTGTGTTTTCTTCAAAGTAATCGTTTTATGATACATATGCTACAACTGCTGTTAGATGTTCTATAAAGCAATTAGCAAGGAATTCTAACAAAATGTGTCGCACAGCCATTCACAACCACTATATCATTGAACTATACAGATAAGAAATTGTCCATGGGTGCTTCCTTGCTTTATTTTCACTCACAATTCTCCCTTTTAGGCCAGTCATATCTAATGTTGAGGGTGAAGATTTAGGGACATTTGTTTTTAAACGGTAATCGAATGAAAGTCCCACAAAATTGCATGTGAGCTAAAGCGGCAATTTTGAAAAATATGGCCGCCAGAGCAATTTTTTTGAAAACACATCTTAATAACGTTCATTCAAATTTGATCTTTTTTTGTTTTGCTTCTCTCTTCCTGCACTAGAAATTTATCTTCCACTATGTAATAAACCATAACGCTAAATAAATAGAAATAATAAAATGTCCGAAATTTAAACAATTTTGCTGTATACAGGGTGTCTCAAAAAGAATGGGACACCGATTATCCATAGATGTCTTACGTCATAATAAATCGATTAAACCTAATATACCTTAATACAAAGTCCCTTCAGTAAGAAGTTATAGGGCCTTGAAGTACCAATTTTTTATTTTTTATTTTTTGTTAATTTCTAGAAATGTATAGATATCGATTTGAATTTTGATATACATACTTACTATTATATACTACACTAATAGGAAAAATTTCATAAACTAGACTCGACTGTAAAGGGCACTTTACCTAACTTTCAAAACTTTTGTTAGTTCTAACTTCGTTATATGTAACAATTTTTAAAATTTTAGGTTATTCTCTGAAAAAGAATTAAAAAGCACAAAAATAATGTACTCCTAGTTCTTATGCCTAAAAGCAACCGTTTACCGTAAAATGCCCATCAAAGGTTTTTGGTTGTCATTAAGATGTGCAATAATCAAGTAGCCATGATCACAAAAACAATGGGTAATGATTGTAATCTAGTAAACAACAACAAGAAATCAATTAATGACGTTGGTGACATCAGGTTTTTGTCTTTTGTGCTTACGAAAATGCTGCGATATAACGAACCTTTCAGCATTGGAGAATTCGTTATGTAGCGGCATTTTCTTAAACATAAGAGAACAAATTCTTATGTCACTAATATCATTAATTGATTTATCATTGTTTTTTTAGTAGATGACCATTGTTTTTGTGATCATGCCTACTTGATAATTACATGTGTTAGTGACAACCAAAAACCTTTGATAGGTATTTTAAGGTAAACGGTTGCTCCTACGCTTTTGAAGTAAGAGTACATTATTTGTGTGTATTTTAATTTTATTTCAGATAATAACCTAAAATTTAAAAAAATGTTACAGATAACGAAGTTGGAGCTAAAAAAAGTTTTAAAAGTTAGGTAAAGTGCCCTTTACAGTCGAGTCTAGTTTATGAAATTTTTCCTATTAGTGTAGTATATAATAGTAAGTATGTATACCAAAATTCAAATCGATATCTATACATTTATAGAAATTAACAAAAAAATAAAAAATAAAAAATTGAACTTCAAGGCCCTATAACTTCTTACTGAAGGGACTTTGTACTAAGGTATATTAGGTTCAATCGATTTATTATGACGTAAGAAATCTATGGTTAATCGGTGTCCCATTCTTTTTGAGACACCCTGTATGTATAAAGCTAGTTTCCGTTTTATTTTTAAGTTTTCTAAAAAAAAACCTTTACACCCGGGTTTTGCAACATTTATATAATAATATATCTAAATAGTCGTCCTCAATAACACATGCATATTTACAATCAATTCAATGACAATTATGAGACATGGAGCTGCAGCGCCCAACTTCCGAACACACACATTTGTTTTTGACATCCATTTTTACTTCCTTTTACTATAAAGGAAGTATTGGATTCACCCCAAAAATTCTAAATTGCGTTTCCAACGGATCTTCGCGTTTTAGAGTCCCCTGATCCCAAAAAACATATTTTTTTTCATTGGTCTGTCTGTCTGTCTGTGTGTGTGTCTGTCTGTCTGTGTGTGTGTCTGTCTGTCTGTGAACAGAATATCTCAAAAACGGAAAGAGGTATGGCGTTGAAACTTCATATATAAGTGTTGTGTACTATGTAGATGCGACAGAAAGCTTTTGAAGAAAATCGCATAACCGGAAGTAGGTGTTTACTCCTGTGATTTTTCAGTTTTTTTCGATTTTTTCAAAAACGGCTCTAACGATTTTTTTAAACTTTACATTTTTATTACATTTTTAATGTGTATTGATGTGAGATAGTTTATTTTCCAGTTGAATACTTCTAAAATGGGTTTCTTTTGTTTTTTTGTCTATTTTTTTTATTAACTCTTATTTTAAATAGAACACCCAGTATATTATTACATTTTTGAAATCAGCTTAAAATTCTAGAGAAAATTTGTCTCTTCAACTAACCCTCTATTTTGTACCGTTTTTGCAGAATTTGTAATTTTTGTAAATTTTTGACAAATGCTTAAAACATTTAAAATCACATTTTTGGCTAATTATAAGATCACTGTAAAAGGAAGTTGTGTGCGTGTATCACACCAGATTTTTACATCTACAATACAATAGATTTCAAAGTTCTAAGGGTGCTGGAGAAAGAAAACAGACAGAGTAATTTGCAAAGGTGATAGAAAAGAATTTGGACGAATTGCCGACAAAAAGCATTGAGAAGTTTTTAGAAGATTGTCTGTAAATACCTTCAATGTTTCAGGAATAAGCTGTTAGCAATCCTCCTGCATATTTTTCTTAAAATTGGGATACTTCTCTATATTGTATGTAAATCTGCTTTTTTATATCTTCTCTTATGATTTCACTTGCTGCTGTAACAATCTTTAATCTTTCCTGCTCAATTGTCTCACATATTTCAGTATACAATTTTTCTGTGACAATAGTTTATAATGTGTCTGTTAAGGTGATCATTGTAACTTTACCTGGACGTGTAGTTATGGTAATCCGCTCACCAAAATGCCTTTGCAATTTTTCTTTCAACCAACGGGGGATGTAAGTCTCTTTGGTGTTACAAAATACTTCAAATTGTTCAATTAAATGCTGAAGAGAAACCTGACACTCATCACTATTTTTCATATACTCACACAATTTTACAAATGCACTTTGTTTTTCGCTTTTTTCTTGTGACTCCTAAGAACAACTTGGAGTACCGCGGATTAAATTTTTGTAACAACTTAAATGGTATTTACCTTCGGCAGCTACTATAAATCAATAATGTTACTTATACGAATTAATATTTGCCTTCCTACGTCGTCATATATGTTTTTGCAAATCTCCACAAGTTTTTCTTTCATATGGAGTTCCGTAACGTTTCTAATGTCTTCCCTGTATTGCTTTGATTTATTTTTTTCTTTTTCGATGCAAATAGTTTCTCCACAGACTAAACAATTATTTTTAAAATCAAAAGTTTTTGACGTAGATCTCAATGTTTGTTCGTTCGGGTTTTTATTTGCAGGTTTTTGTGTAGTTTTTTTCACATACTCTTCACGGGTATAATTTTTTCTACACGCTACATAAACCTTAATGTTCGTCACGTTTTTTAATTCTTCGAAAATCTGGTCACATTTCTTTTTACTTGCAAGTAACATGCGAGTAAAAGAAAATAAAATCAAGCTTGGCTTTGAAATATTTGTTTGTGTTGGTGGCACTGTAAGTCTATGTCAAATTCGAGGTTAGCAGGTTAGGTTTTGCGTCAGTTTGTGTCAAAACCGACACAAAACCTAACCTGCTAACCTCGAATTTGACATAGACTTACAGTGACACCAACACAAACAAATATTTCAAAGCCAAGCTTGATTTCATTTTCGTTTGCTCACATGTTATAAGCGACTGCAATCCTTTTGCTCCTACACTAACTACTTTACCGTCATTGAAAGTCTTTTTTACAAAATACACAAATATTTAACACGTCCATTTTAGTGTAATCCTTCAATGATTACGCTCAAACTAGAAATACGGGATATAGGATACGACTAGTTTGCAAGAACTAAACATGGCCGGAGGACGGGGATCAGGGGTGAGACGTAAAGTCGGGGTGACATTGCGTTGCTGGTGGGGTTAAAACTTGGTGCACGTTTACCAATAATAAATCATAACTCCGTTAATATTTGAACTAGAAAGATACGTAAAAAATCAAGTGAAAGCTAATTATACCGGGTGTCTTAAAATGAATTACATCTGGTATGCTTTGAATTTCCCATAATGCAATCTAAAATTTTACTTGAAATTGGCAAGACTGCAAGTCTATGTCAATTTCAAGGTTAGTAGGTTAGGTTTTGCGTTACTTTTGACACAGACTGTCGCAAAACCTAACCTACTTACCTCGAATTTGACATAGACTTACAGTCTTGCCAATTTCCAGTAAAATTGTAGATTGCATTATGGGAAATTCAAAGCATGCTAGATGTAATTCATTTTAAGACACCCGGTATGATATAAAACTTTTTTATTATACCTGCACCAGAATCACCGTTTAAAGCACGCCTGAGCGTGCGAATACAGGCGATTAAAGCTCGCCGAGCTTTAAAGGTTGTCAAGGCAACGACTGAATGCAACAACGGACATGGACGCGACAAAAACGTAGATAATTCTCGTAACTATAGTAGCAATATTATTATGCCCTCTCGATTTATCACCACAAAAATTATTTCTAAGTTTTTAGTGCGTAATTTATTTCCAGTATTGGAGGTATAATAAAAAATTGCGTAAAGTATTCGTGGATAACTGGTCTTTAAAACACTTGCTCTATTTCGAGCACTCCGGCTACGCCGTCGTGCTCGAAAACTCGCGCGTGTTTTAAAGACCTTGATATCCACTCATACTTTAATATACTATTATATGAAGTATTTTCTAGTATTTTCATTTTTAATAAATATATCATGCAGTAAGCACAGGTTACACTTACTAAATTATATTAAAAATTATTGAGTAGGTACTATGTTTTTCTGGGATTATTTATAAATTTTTTGTTAATGACGTAATAACACTTTTTTTTCTCCAACCACACGGATAAGACGCCATATTGTCGAATAATTTTGTATAAAAAGTAAACCATTTCGGGATGTTCACCAATTACCTTGGCAACTGTACACTTTTCGATTCATATTTACAGTAGTACAAAAATGGACGCAAGATAGGGTTTTACATGTTAAATTTTAAATAAAAACACAAACGCTTCGTCAATATTCGGCATTCGCCGTCCTTGTTGTTTATTTTCCCCGTATAGTGATTGTTTATTTGAGCCATGACAGTTCTATAATATAACCTACAATGTTTGATTCTAAATAATAAGTCATATTACCGAATTTATGAGTAGTTGGAGAAAAAATAGTATGTTTCATTCGCACAAAAAATGCGTTTTCGGGACGCGTAAGACTCGCCGGACGACGCGCAGCGGAGTCCGGCGATCTGTCTTACTTGTCCCGAAATGATGCATTTTTTGTACTAATGAAATAAATAACTATTATAGTACCGAAAGTAGAGTAGCATAACCAAAAAAAGAAATTCAAAATTGAATCCGTGGTTACTGAGATATTTGGTTTTCAAAAAATAGAGCGTCGGTGGACATTTTTCAAAATATGGGCTTTAGCTCAAGTGAGATTTTTTGGGATTTTTATATGGGCATTCTACATCAATACAGCTATCTATTATAATAATTTTTAAAATGTTCTGAATTACTTCATGCAAACCCCAATATCCGTTCAAATTTGCCTGGACTATTTGGAAATGATGAGAATTCGACGTCAAAAGAATTATAAACGAAACAGGTTAAGTACCTGAAATGACAAAAATGTCAATGTTTTGTTTTCATTGACAATTTAATGCATACACTAAAAATCCCATAAGCCGCGGTTTTTTTGTCACTATGACAGCGGTAAAAGTTTGCCCAAACTTTTCCAGCGACAAAACGGAATCTAACTTTTAAAACGGTCTAATTCTAAAATAATTTTTGCCTTGTTTGTTAATTTAGTGACTTCTAAATTACCTAATACGTAAATTAAATCTGTATTCATTAAATTGTCGTACCGAATTACACTCAAGCTTTTTTTTATCGAAATAAACTTAACATTTATAATTCGAGTTTCCTTGCTTTTGGGCAATTCAACTCAAAAAACTGCCAGAAAAAATGACTCGTCCTTCGGCTTCATAATTTTTTCGGAATCAGTTTTTTTCGTTAAATTGCCAAGCAAGAAATGCTCATTAAAATGTCAAGTTAACTTCGACAAAAAAAAAGCTCTCGTGTAATTATAAGTGATAAAACCTCAAATCTCTTTTCCGATGGCGATTTGTCAAAAAAATGTGGAACGCTTCACGATTTTGCGTGTCATCCTTGCGCAGGGGCCATGCTAATCTTCTCTGTATCGTTCCAATTTTAGTATATGTACCGCCGAAGCGAGTACATTGATGTAGAGTCAGCCGCTTACTTATATAGTTAGCGCTGTTGTCCAATAATATGCGAGTGATAGTTGTTACATTTTTTTAAATATTTAATGCCATCTTAATAACTAATTAGAACTGTACTACAACATTATGCTAAATTAGTTGCGCTATTGATTAATTGAAGTAAATGTCTATAACTATCTATTATTATTTAGTTAAAATTAAAACTCTCAATAAACAACTAAGTTTAGTGTACGGTGGGTGGCCTACCTACAGAAAAGTAGGCGCAAGCATAGCTCATCTTTCCCGCGCCAATATTATGAATATAAGGTTGAATCACCTTAGTTCCAATTTATTATTCTAGCTTGCATTTTATTCTAAATATGTATCTACAAACAAATCCTAACTGACTGGCGATGAAAATTTGCATATCTATATAAAGTCGTCGAGACAATAGATAAGTCAAGCGATTCAAGAATTATTGTACGATTGTACCTAACACATTTAAAAATGGTTTAACTCTAGTTTTAGAAGCTGCAGATTTGTAAGAAATTCTACTATAAAATAACATAGACTTATTGTTCATGCTTATGATTATGAAGGAAGATGACTATAAAAATGTAGCGTTAATGTTTTAACTTGCGACTACAACAGGTGACTATCACAGCAAAGTGAATTTCTAGAATTACGAAAAATTACAAAAAGTCTTATCATTTGCAACCACGAAGTGTGCTACTGATGTCTAATACCTCATATTATAATGTAGTTGTTGACAAACACCTACAATGTGTGCAATAATATATAAACTTCATGTTCATTCATCTGCTTTGAATTTTATATTATATAAAATCATTAGAAAATGGTGAGTATAGACCCTTAATTTATATGAAACTACAGGTGACTGGTTTCCTCATCTCGTTCTTTCTTACCAATTACAAACAAGTCCATTTCAATGTTAAGAATTGGCTTTGAATGGTGGTGGATTTAAGAGGGCGGTGGTTTCGAAAGAATATCAGATATGTAGATGTGTTCGTCGAGAAATGTTGTATTTATGTAGGATAACTGGTATCTTGAAACTACATGTAACATGTTAGTTTAATGTTTGCAATTTATTAGCCATAGAAATATTTTCTCTGCTCCCACTAAGCATTTGTAATAATAAATTAAAGATATCTGTATTTAATGTAGGCTATATCATGATTCAAAATTAAACAACTGCTATATAACAATCTTTGATATATATCCAATTTCAACAAAATTGTTCTGTAGAAGAACAACATGAACGCCGTTTTACTATCAACTATCTCGCATACTACAGATTTTGAAAGTTCCCATTAATTATTCTCAAAACTGTCTCTAGAACTTGATGGATGCTCCCTAGTTTTAACATTAAATTTGATTTTCAAACCTATTATAAAAACAATACAAACTATATGACATAATCCAAACCAGGTTCTATGAAATGTGCCAAAGTTTTCCATCTCCTGAGTACTAGTACATTTACACAGATGCTTTAAAATCATATAAAGGGGAGTACGAGTAGTTTTTATCATCACCAGCAGTGTCTTCACAGGTCAAGTGTTTGCGATACTGAAAGCACTAAAATGGATTGAAGAACAATCCCATAACAACTTTTGTTACTCTTTGATTGTAAAAGCGATCTGCAGTCTTTTCCAAGAGTTATTATACACTCTGAAAAGAATGTGACGTTTCTCTGAATTCTCTCACATTTCAGAATACCCAGAAGTGAAAAAGCAGGCAGCAAAGTCAAGTCAGCCATAACATCCATGCACGAAACCTATTGCAAGTAAATTACAGACCACGATGCCAAAAGCTACTACAAAGCCTGCATGCAAGAACAATGGAAAAGATAATACCTGAGAGAATGCCCTCCGCCTATGCCATGGCAAATTACCACAAAAAGAAAGTATCGAATTGCCCAAACAGAATCACAATTGATCACATCCATCTTACACACTCCTATCTTAAACAGAAGATAGACCACCCATTATTCATCAGCTGTAATGCTCTACTAACAATAGACCATATACTCGTCGGATGTAAGGATTATGAAGCCTACAGGTTGGAGTGCCAAATTTCATAACATGTGAAGGAAGTCTTAGTGGTATTTCGACACTGCTAAAGTTCATAGATGCAAGCAACTTACATAAAGTATTTTATCATTATTACTATTACTGCAACTATCATACTGCTAATAATCAAAGTAGTTCAAGCATAACATTTCTAAATAAAAAAAACAAGCATTTAAGATATACATAGTACAATTACCTTTGCTGTTTAATGAAGGTTTGGACCAAATTTGGTTATTACAGAATATTTAATTAGAGAAAGCACTTAAAGCTGTACAGCATGATAAAAATAATATAAGAACATTATATAAAATGCTCCAAACTGTTCAACAATCTAAAATCATTGTTTTGCAAAAAAAATTAGAAGAATAGGTACCAAAGTCAAAATCTATAAATCAATACAGGTTCCAATCCTGACCAATGGAAGTGAATCGTGGACACTTAACCACAAGCTGCAGTCTACTAAAATTCGAGCAGCTGAGATGAAGATTCTTCGGAGCATAGGAGTATATACAATAGGGTAGGTATATCAAAAAGAATGGGACACCGAATAATCATATATTCCTTAGGTGATAATAAAACGATTAAACCTAATATACCTTAGCACAAAGTCGCCCCAATAAGAAGTTATAGGGCCTTAAAGTTTAATTCATGAATCGAAGTCTCCAATGATGAAATATTCGTTATATCGCGGCATTATCATAAACAAACGAAAATCATCTCTGTCACCAACATCATTAATTGATACATCATTGTTGTTACCAGATGACAATTACTACTCATTGTTTTTATTATCATGGCTACTTGATAATAAATTACACGTCTTAATTACAACCCATAACTTTGACAGGAATTTTAAGGCAAATGGTTGCTTTTACACTTATGAACTAAGAGTACATTAGTTTTAGACTTTTTAATTCTCTGTTAGAGAATTACCTAAAATTTAAAACAAATTACAGATAACAAAGCTAGAGCTAAAAAATATTTTAAAGATAGGTAAACTGCCGCTTACCGTCAAATCTAGTTTACCAAAGTTTTTCCATTAGTACAATACATAACAGTAAAGATGTATGCCAAAGTTGAAATCATTTATGAAAATTAACATAAAAAGAACAAATAAAAAATTAATCTTCAAGGCCCTATAACTTCTTACTGGAGGGACTTTGTACTAAGATATATTAGGTTTAATTGGTTTATTATAACCTAAGGAATCTACGACTGATCGGTGTTCCATTCGTTTTGAAGGTGTCACCGATCTGGTTCACAATTGAAGAGAGACATGTAAGCTGGTTTGGATGCCATATAAGAATGGGAAATGACATCTAGTGAAGTTAATATCGAAGGCAAGAGCAGACACGAAAAGAAACCAAGGAAGACCGAAGAAACGTTGGAACGGTGAAATAGCAAAAATTTAGAACACGATATATACTAGCTGCACAGCATAGCGTGAATATATCTACAGAAAAAAATAAATGCATGGCAGCAGCAAAAGAACTGATAAGATGCAAGGTAGGTACTGGTAATCAGCAAAATTATAGATGAAATCGGAGCGTTCATGTATATAGCAACATACAACACTCAAGATGGTTTTGAAGAAATCTACCTGCTTAAAGTTCTATAATACCTTTTAATGTAATTTATTGTAATCATAGCTAGTACTATGTCAAAATTTAACTGAGTAAATATGGTATGGGCTGGGCTCCAAAGCTCAGTGGTTAAGCATTCTGACTACTGATCTAAGGGTCGAGAGTTCAATCCCCGATCCCGGTGATGTTTTTAAAAAAATTAAAAATGCGGATGCAAAAACCTCTACAGAATGCCATCATTCAGAAGTGATGTAAAGCCATGGGTCACGTGTTACTACGATGTGTAGTATGTAAAAGATTCCTTGCTAAGGTTTGAAATGCTTAACCTCGACAAAATTCTAAGTAGGACTAAGGTACCTGGTACTCTGCATGCACTCATAAGCCCTTTTTGCCAACCCCGTGGACAAGGTCTAGGGTTGGCAAAAAAGGCTTATGAAGGCCTACTTGCTTGACATCAGTCTCCCTACAACAAATACTACTACTAGCCCTAAATATGGTATGATCATAAATGATTTTCATCTAGTACAGCTATGGAATAATTCTTAATACAAGGTAACCTTGGTTGTTCGAACACACGATTATCCGAAAATCCGCTTATCCGAACACGAAAAAAATGACGGAAACTAGAAATGGATGCACTTACCCAGCGAAAAATTGCAGACTTTTTCAAAAACTGAAATGCATATACATAAGTAATATGTATTATCAGTTGAACATGTTTGTTTTTTAATTTATTATATCAAAGAATGTATTTTAATTTACGTTGATACTTAAATTAAACATTTTCATATGATTGCATTTTTTATTTGATTATCCGAACAGTGACGTGCAATAATTAGTTCGGATAATCGAGGCTCCACTGTATATATTTATATACTAGATAAAAATCATTTTTTAGCATACTTTATTTTGCACCAACCAGTGCTGTGTAACTAATAATTTCTAGTCAAATAGGTATATCTTCTAGATCCCTTCCAAATATAACAAATTAAATCTTCAATCAAAATTTAAACCTTAACGGTTTCCCAGTTTCCACTAAACTTGACTGAACCTTCTTTGTACATTAGTTTTGAAGCTATTTAACAGTTTTCCAAAATCAAGAAAAAGTTCAATACGCTCCTCACAATTGAAATGGAAGGTTTTTTTATTCGGACAGTCTGCATGATCGCTTGTAAAATCGGTTTTCCATTTGTGAAATCGATTGAAACCACAATAAATATCTAAATTATATAGTTTCAGTTTAAAAAAGTACTTAGTCTACTGTCTCCTCTGCTAGTGCGGCAAGCCTTTTTCCATTATCAGTAATTTAAAAAACACTCTGGTTATATAAAAACCTTATCTTTGGATTGCATGTTACTACGATGTGTAGCAATACATTAGCCTTGCCGAAATGCTAGTAGAACTTTAACTGTATAACCACAGCAGTCAACGTCTAAGTTACTGGATGCTCAGTGTGTCTTGATCTGTCAAAATTGCCACTGAGTTTTAATATGACCCAAGGAATAATGTCGGGTATCGGGTGTCACCTGTTATCGGAGAGCAGCACTTTCCACTACCTTATACTACTGGAATCAACTTCAGAACAATATAAACCAATACCACCTAAAGAATAAAGGCCACAGTTCTCCGGCATGACATTACCACACAAAGGCTAACATTTGTATTATTTAGTGTGAAATCTCACGGGCACATAGATGTTTACATGGGTTTACAACTTACAAATTAAGAGTGGTGTTTTTTGCAAACGGAGTTACCAGTCGTGAATTCAGTTTTTCGCAATGAAAAGCAAAGTTTCAAAGCAGAAACCGGAATTTTGAATATAAAGCACTAGTACATGTAGGGCAATATCAACCTTAAAATTTAATAGTTTACTTTCTGACCTAGTTATAAAATATGTATGTATGTATAATCTGTAACCTCATTTACCTTGCGGTGTAGAGGCTGGTGCTTTATGCGCTGGCATCTGGCGGTACAATGCTCAACTTGCCCCGGATTCGGGATACAAAGTTGGAGCGCGCCTTGTGGTGCTTGCGCAGCAACCATTGTGTGAGTTGTGTGTCTTGGTGATGTGTTGACCTTGTTACTCTATCTCTTAGGTCTGTGGTTCTGAGTAGAGCACAGTTAATTTGGTGCCCAACTGTGAATGGTCTCACTGTGCCCGATTTTAATCGCCAAGGATACGGAAAAATTCCGACCCCAGCGAGATTCGAACCGAGGACTTGCTTAATGCAAGCCTGGCGCTAACCCATCTGCGCCACGCAGCTTCATTAGTTATAAAATATAAAATTTCAAATTTACTTTAGTTAATTGTTAACATACTTAGTTTTCCACCCTTATCGTTATCTCCGTGCCCAATCGATTATTATTAATTTCCATAATTTTTAGTCAATGTATTGGTTATAGAGTTAATATTCTCTATTTTATCTTGTTATAATAATGGCACACAAAAAATGAGCTAAGTAACCCAGTAATTCAATTTATAAATTATTTAGTTTTCTCAAATTACCAGATAATGTCTGAAATCGTGACGAACACCTCTCTTTGTCCTGGACTTTACGGATTATTTTGTAAAAGTAATACTATACCATAAATGTAAGTGAAAAAACAGTTTTCATCAAGCTAATATCCATAGGCTCATATATCAGAGGACTGCATTTAAGTTGCCATAGATGGAGTTAAATGAGAAAACAAAGGATTTTATCAAATTCCTTCAACAATCACCCTTTCTCATCACAATGTCTATGGCCTACTCAGATGTTCCGAGTAACTATCAATTTTCACTTCCTTTTACAATAAAGGAAGTATTGGATTCACCCCAAAAATTCGAAATTGAGTTTTCAACAGATCTTCCCCTGAACCCAAAAAACATTTTTTTTTCATTAGTCTCTATGTGTGTGTGTCTGTGTGTCTGTCTGTGAACAGAATATCTCAAAAACGAAAAGAACTATAGCATTGAAACTTCATATATAAGTTTTGTGTCCTATGTAGATGCGACAGCAAGCTTTTGAAGCAAATCGCATAACCAGAAGTAGGTGTTTACTCTTGCGATTTTTCGGTTTTTTTCGATTTTTTCAGAAACGGCTCTAACGATTTTTTTAAAACTTTACATTTTCTTACATTTTTAATGAGTATTGATGTGAGATAAATTATTTTCCAGTTGAATACTTCTAAAATGGGTTTCTTTTGTTTTTTTTTTTCTATTTTTTTTATTAACTTCTATTTTTAATAGAACTCCCGGTATATTATTACATTTTTCAACTCAACTTGAAATACTAGAAAAAAATTGTCTCTCCAACTAACGCTCTATTTTGTACCGTTTTTGTAGAATTTATAATTTTTGAAAATTTTTGACAAATGCTTAAAAATTAAAAATCAAATTTTTGGCTAATTATAAGTTCACTGTAAAAGGAAGTTGTGTGCGTGCATCACACCAGATTTTTATTTCGAGCCACCTTTAGTGCACTTATTACTCAAACAGAAAGTGAACAAAGAACAGACTCAGATAGCTGAATGCTTAATTTTTTATTAGATTCTTGTTTTCAGAACGCGGCTTACCATTGTATCCTATCCATGGATATTATAGTTGGCCATAGCTCTATTAAACGGATTATTATTTCTTTTTAAGTTTATTGTGGTAAAAATATAACTATAGATTCTGAGAGTAGAACTAATTTATATTTCGTTAATCGATCTTTTTTAGGCGGTCCTTCATCTCGCTAACATAACACCTCGTTGATATACCTTTAAGTTGTTTTCAAAATGATTTCTTTCAAGTAATTGATATTGTTTTAAACGATTTTATATCTTTATTCTAATTAAAGTAATGGTAAAAAAGTAAAGAATTACATTTCGTTTTGATGATTTTCACCTTCTACAAATCGTTTAAAACTTAAACTGTATTTACTTTTGTTAAAACAACCTTCAGTCCTATTAAATCAAAAATGCTATTTTAAATCACGCTTCGGCTTATGTGATCTTGAATTTTATTAAAATAGCCTTAAAGTTTATCAGAATGGTATTTTCCTAGTTAAAATCACATTTTATCCTTATAATTATAATGATTAAATATTTTTTAAATGGCCTTTATTGTCACTAAAATGTTTATTAATATTATTAAATTCACTATTAATACCCTTTATCGACTTACATTTCTTTCAAAGGTCCTTTAATCTCGTTAAAATATAGTTAAGGCTCATCAAAACTGCAACTGCTTTGTTAAAACCACATTTTTGATGTATGCAATTAAGGCTTCCTTTTAGTAAGTCCGTGGAACGCTATAAATTGGCCAATTTGGAATACCAATAACTTCCTTGTAACAGCATTTGGAAAAATACCAATTTTATAATAACACCATTAAACCTTTCTTTACCGCGGTAAATGGACAAAAATGTCAAATTTGAAATTAGAAAGAAGTTAGAGAGGCATCTATAAAAAGCGAAAATATTAAGTAGGAACCTAAATATAATTTTTTAAATATTTTTCTTCTTTTAGCGCGCTGTAAATAAATGATGTTACCATATATACATCGCTCACGGCGAGTAGACCGAACTCAATAGACCGAAAGCAGTTGACCGAACTCAATTGACCGAATAGCAATAGACCGAAACGTCACTAGACCGAAGCAGCAATAGACCGAAAATCACCTGGTCGAAAATATATTACGGTTACATTTATTAACATTAATAGCATCAACTTCCCTTCACACTTTATTCAGGTTTAGGACTGGCAGCATAAACTGCTGGCGTGTTTCCTTGAATATCGAAGTTACTGACAAGGCGCTTTGAAGTTTTTTTGTTTTTTTATTTTCGTTTCCGGAAATCGGTCTTAAGTAAATATTTCTATTGATGCTATTGTTAATAAATGTAATTTTTCGAGATATTTAATGTGCACATTTACCGAATGTGTACTTTAACCGTAACATATTTTCGACCAAGTGAGTTTTGGTCTATTGCTGCTTCGGTCTAGTGACGTTTCGGTCTATTGCTTTTCGGTCAATTGAGTTCGGTCAACTGCCTTTCGGTCTATTGAGTTCGGTCTATTTACCTAGAACCTATATACATATCGACCTTGTAGAGTTGCTTTGTTTTGAAGTAATTAGTATTTTGCTAGAAAAAAATTGTAAAATATTTTGCGTAAACGGCTTTTAGTCTCGCTAAAGCAACATTTAATCTTATTAAATTCGTTATTAATGTCTTTGAACGACTTAAATCTCGTTTATGCAGACCACATTTATAGTAACGATTAAATTTTGCTTAAACAGCGTTTAGTTTTGGTAAAACGACATTTAATCAAAATTCGCTATGAATGTTTTTTAATGACTTAAATCTCGTTCATACGATCTTGATATTCGTTAAAATACCCTTAATGTACATCAAAAGTGAAACTACTTTGATAAAACCATATGTAGTGTAACCGTAACGATTAAATTTTGCTTAACCGGTTTTTATTCTCGCTAAAACAAAATTTAACTATATTAAATTCTTCAATGTCCTATGACTGTTTTAATTTCATTCATACGATTTTGAATATCGTTAAAATCACCTTAATGTTCATAAAAACTGCAATTGCTCTATTAAAACCATATTTAATGTAATCTTAACGATTAAATTTTGTTTGGACGGCTTTTAGTCTCACTAAAACGACCTTTAATTTTACTAAATTTGCTCATAGTATCATTTAACGACTTAAATATTGTTCATATAATTTTAAACCTGATTAAAATAACGTTTGGTCTCGCTAAAATATTTTTAACTGTAATCCAAACTGCAGTTGCTTTGTTAAAACTCCATTTAATGTCATGTTAATGATTACATTTTGTTTAAACAGCTTTCAACCTCACTAAAACGACTTCTTTTTATTAAATTCACTATTAACGTTCTTTAACCACTTAAATTTCTTCCATGCCATCTTAAATCTCATTAGAATGACTTTTAGTTTCGTTAAAACCATTTTATTGTTCATGAAAACTGCAATTATGAAAACCATAGTTAATGTAGTTTTAATAACGATTAAATGTAACTTCAACGCCTTTCAGTCTCACAGAACAACCTTTAATCTTAATAATAAAAATTATAATTGCTTTGTTAAAATCCCATTTAATATAATCTTAAAGATTACATTTTGCTTTAATTCTATTAAATTGGCTATTAATGCTACTTAGAGCCTGAAATATTGTTTGTATGATATTGAATCTCGTTAAAATAACTTATATTCTTGTCAAAATATCCTTAATAGTAGTTGTCAAAACTGTAATTGCTTTTTTTAAAGATCATTTAATGTAATTTTAACGACGAAGTTTTGTTTTAATAGCTTCTAGTTTTACTACCGCGACCTTCAGTTTCATTAAACTGCAAATGCTATATTAAAAATCTTAACGATTTTATTTTGCTTAAGCAGCTCTCAGTCTCGCCAAAACACGCTTTAATCTTATTAAATTCACTATTAACGTTCTTTCACCACTTAAATCTCGTTCATGCGATCTCCAATCTCATAAAATAATTTTTTTTATTGTAAAAACAATATTAATATATTAATGTTTATCCTAACTACAATTCTTTCGTTAAAACTATATTTAATATAACCTTAACGATTAAATGTAATGTATTGTGTATTAATGTTATTTAGTGACTTGAATATTCTCGATAAAATAACTTTTTGTATATATGTAGTATAGAATATCGTGAATGCTCATAATAACTGTAATTGTTTTGTTAAAACCACAACTAATGTCTTAGCGACTACATCCTGCTTAAACGGCTTTCAGTCTCGCTAAAATGATCTTTGTTTGTTCTTATTAAATTCACTAATAACGTTTTTAACCATCTAAATCTCGTTCATGCGATTTTCAACCTCGTTAATATAATTTATAATCGCGTTATAACAATTTTAATTTTTATTAAAACTGGAATTACTCTGTTAAAACCGTATTTCATGTAATCTTAACTAAATGTAATTTAAACGGCTTTCAGTCTTACTAAATCGACTTTTAATCTAATTAAATTGACTACTAATGTTATTTAAAAACTTAAATATTATTCATACCATCTTGAATCTCGTGAAAATAACTTTTAATCTCGTCAAAATATT
The DNA here is from genome assembly GCA_940337035.1 of Agriotes lineatus. Classification (NCBI taxonomy): domain Eukaryota; kingdom Metazoa; phylum Arthropoda; class Insecta; order Coleoptera; family Elateridae; genus Agriotes; species Agriotes lineatus. The sequence goes on from CALNHX010009334.1 coordinate 21,854, forward strand.
CTTAATGGCCATCAAAACTGCAAGTGCTTGTTAAAATCTCATTTAATGTAATCCTAACACTAATTTTTTTAAATTTTATTAAAGCAAGCGTTAATTTTAAGTAACAAACGACTTCCGGGATTGGACCGTGTCATCACTGAGGTCGAAGAACTCAATGTTTTGCCGACTTTCGTAAGGGGCTTCATAAGGAGGAAAAGCAAAAGAGCACGGTAACTCAACGTGTAAACCAAGCCAAAGGCGATGACACGGTCCAATCCCGGAAGTCGTTTGTTACTTAATGACAATTGCCGTGAACGCTTCTGAAATCAACCGTTAATTTTATTAAATTCCTTATTAGAGTCATTTAACGACTTAAATGTTGTCCATACGGCTTTGAATCTCTTTAAAATAACTTTCAGTCTTTTTAAAATATTCTAAATAGTAATCGACACTGCAGTTGCTTTATTAAAAACCATAGTTAATGTAATCTTAACGATTACATTTGCTTAAACGGCTTTTAGTCTCACTAAAATGACCATTGTATTTATTAAATTCCCTATTAACATTATTTGACTATTTAAATTTCGTTCATGCGATATCATTAAAACCACTTTAATGTTTAATCCTAACGATTGAATATAGCTTAAACGGCAATCTTGCTAAAACGATCTTTGAACGTTGTTTAACAGCTTAAATCTCCCTCGCGCGATCTTGAATCTCATTAAAATAACGTTTAGTCTCGTTAGTACCTTACGGAACGAATTTCCAAAATTGGTGTTTTAATGAAGGATTATGACTGGTTTGAAACGATCGTTAGCGAGTATGTAAACAGCCCTAGGAGTTCAGTAAAATCAATTTTCTAACGCGTTCCGTATACTATTTTTTCGCATTTCATATAAAAATGTAGTGCATTCAATTTTTATGTAAAGGTGACATTACATGTCGACATAACCAAGCTAAACAGAACTCGTTTCTATGTACTGAAGCACATAATAAGCAGCTTCAGTTGATGTTCAATCAAGTGGTGCTAGTAATTGTGTTTTTAATATTTATTCAGATTTAAAATAAATCATTTTCGTGTTAAAGGCCTTTGATATGCCGTAACAGTTGCTATGTTGTAAAACATCACTTTACTAAACGATTTGAGTGTAAAAATATAGTAGTTCATCACCGTATCATATGCAAAAAGTAACCTTAATGTTAATGTTAACCTGGAATTGCTTTGTTAAAACCACAATTATTGTATTATAATCTCAACGTTTAAATTATACTGAAACGGTTTGTATTTTCGTTAAAACAACTTTCAATTTTATTTAATTACATTTCGACTATAAATCTAAAGAGTACCCTTTTAAATCTGACGTCGGAGTCAGTGTTGTCAACAGCGGCAAAAAGTCGCTAAATCTAGGGTATTTAACAAGTGGTTTAGCTTAAAAAAATAGGACTTTGCGATTAGCGACTTTTCTAGCTTTTTAATATATTTTAGTTTGAAATTGTAGAGTATTATTCGTAATTTTAAAAAAAATATATAAATCTATTAATTTCAATATTTCTAAAGCTAGAGTGGCTTCAAAGCAAAAAGTACATAGGCGTTGCTACAGTTATGCGCCAATAGACGGTATCAGTGGCGTAGCAATGGGTATTTTTAGGGGGCAAATTAAAATTCCCATTTTAAAGGAAAACTTTTCATGTTGATTTATTTTTGGTTTCAAATGCTAAATAAATTGGCATGTCATAAGAAGTACAAGCTCTACCAGAAGCTCGCGAGGCCGCCCTCCCATAAACGCTTTCCGTCGCGGGAGGACTCGCCGTGCGTCACACGCTCCATCCCGGGCGAGGCATTATTACTAAATTACCCCGTTTTGCTGTGAATTTTTGCCAAAGCTGTGCATGGAACTTCGCCATTTGGTCGTGGCCGCATTTTAGACAACAGCTGGGAATCTGGCAGAGGGCGCAGGCCAAAGGCGCTTGAATAGGCGGGCGACCTGAGGAAGTTCGAATATGGCGCTACGGACAGTAAATGACTAACCCCAATGCGTCATGTAGCTACCAGACTATAAGGTGCTCGCCCAAACCCCTTTTTACTTTCCCATACCCATAGGTATAGGGAAGTTTTGGAATCATGAAAATTTTGGAAATCGAGATTTTCACAGAAATATCCGTTTTGGGCCTCTAGGAACCCAAAAAAGTGGTTTTTAAAAAATGTCTGTCTGTGTGTGGGTGTGTGGGTGGGTGACGCTCCTACAGCCGAAAGTATTGCTCCGATTTTGATGCGCTTTGGAATGCGGGGGTGTATCGAAAATTCATCGACAAAATAAGCTTTTCAAAAAAATCCGAAACTGGAAGCGGAAGTTACGCATGTTTTTTTGGTATCACTGTTTTCGTGATTAAAATTTTGAAAATTTTATTGCGGATAACGATAGAGGGTCATAAGACAAATCTGTTAGTTTTTTGCCGAACTCGCTAGGTTTAAAATGAAGGGCGCTATGATTTTTTGAAAATTTTGAGTTTAACGCCCTGTTACTCAAAAACGGATGAATCGATTCAATTGATTTTTTTTTCTGAATAGTATATGAAGGCTAACATGAGGTGATATAAAAAGTGTTTTGAAAAATATTAAGGGGCCTAAATTACAAATTTTCAAAATTTTGGAAATTTTCTAAAAATCATTTCTCAAAAACTGCCCACAGGAATTTGTTTAAACTTCATACACTGATAGACCCCGAAAAGGGCTATCGATCTGTTTTTTAAAGAATCTCATGAATTATCTGTGGCGCCCTCTACGAAGCTTTGAAGTTTGAAAATTTAAACCTCTTTAATTAATAAACAAAACAAGATAGGTAGCTGGGGTTTTCAGTGAATTGCTCAGTGCATAATGGAGCATATGAATATGCAAAAAAATATTACACTCGTGGATATATGTAAGCGCACCGGCCCCCTCCCCTCTCTATTTTTGAAAAATAATTTTTTTATTCTAACGGTTGTTATATTTTTGCGTCAAAGAATCTTTTTCCGCGAAAATAAAAAAATCGATTTTGTATGCTCTAGAAAATATAATTTCCAGGTACTTAGAAAATTTCACCTCGGTGCTACAGCCGTTTTGAGGAAAATAATACATAAACTAGCACAGTGGCGGCTTGTCCACTTGGCGCCATCTACAGAAGCTCGGTGGTCACGTTTTGAACTACACATTCTTTTATATTTACCCGCAAAGACGTGAGTCATCGAGTTGAAATTTTGATATGTTGTAAAGACTGTTGAATAAAGACGATATGAACAGTTTCCAGTATGGGAAAGTCCAGGGAGGTAGTCACGTCCACTTTTTGATATTATTAGCGAGTTAAGAGTCATGGAAACATTTAACAAAATGACACGACGAACGGCAATGAACTGAATACAACAGCGGAAATCACCTTGTTGAACGTAATGGACTCGTCCAGACGTGTCTAGCGTTCTGCGCATCTATGACGCGGTGTACTTTACAAACTGAAAGACTTCTACACATACATTAATCCTCAACAATTTTCATATACGAAAGAATTTAAAAATACTATTTGCAAATACGCGAGGTTATACTGGTATGTTTAACGACTGATATTATATTATGTTTACCTACTTGACGTTTATTTGTATTCCGTACGTGACTAGATGGTAATAATTGCGCCCATGACTCCGGAGTTTTAAAATTAAAAACTGAAGAAGCTTTATCTTTGCTTTACTCTTTGCAACGTTTGCACGTTTCACAATTTGTCATTGTCAATCGTAATCACTTGGTAAGAAGAATTAGAACGTTAAATAGTTTTTTTTCCGTAAATAAATACGTAAGTTTTTATTTTTATATTCATAAGTAGTTTACGTATTTCTTTATTCTTTGTAAAAAAATAAATGCTTGATTTTCTAATGTGCGTATTTCATATTTGGCGACTTTTGGTTTGTAAATGGAGACTTTTAGTACCGATTTAACGAATACAACTTGCCAAGAGTTGGCAACACTGGTCGGAGTCGGTGCTGAAGAGTTCATTGTGAACGTACATCAGCTGATTCAACCGAACGTCACTTTGCGTTTGTTGTTATTTTGTAAATTGTGTATACCGTTAGGGAAATATCTATGTTTACAATCTGTACAACAGTTACATGAAGATTATTATCTTCAGCGTATCGAACATTCTCAGTGGTTTCTAAATTTCCCCCCCATTTCCTTGAAAAACTTAAAGAAGCAAACATAAACACACAACACTTAATGGTTAGTTTCGATGTAGTTAGTCTCTTCACTAATGTTCCAGTAGACAAAACACTCAACATCATTAAACATAGGCTACAAAACGATAACACATTACATACACGAACAACATTAAACGTTGGTACCATTATGGAACTTTTAACACTATGCATTAAAACGACATACTTTCAACTAAACAATGAATTTTACCAACAAGATTTCGGGATGGCAATGGGTTCACCTTTATCTCCCATTGTTAGTAACATTTTTATGGAAGACTTTGAACAACAACATGTCTACACGTACACCAACAAACCAGTAGTTTGGTGGAGATATGTCGATGATGTTTTTGCAATTTGGCCTCATGATATGGATGAGGTGGACAAATTTCTTGAACATATTAACAGTAAAGAAATCTCCATCAAATTCATATTAGAAACAGAGCAAAACAATCAGTTACCCTTTCTTGATACACTAATCACACGCACAATAAATACTTTTGAAACATCAGTATACCGTAAGAAAACCAATACTAATAGGTACTTACATTTTAATTCTAACCATCACAAAAACATAAAGACAGGCGTTGTAAAAAGTCTCTAGGACAGAGCCAAAGTTGTTTGCTCTAATGATAAAATTTTCAAAAAAGAGAAAGAATTTATTATTAATGTTTTACAAGACAATGGCTATCCAGAGACTCTTGTTCGGAACATTTTCAATACACGAAGCAATGCCACACACATACAAAGGAATGACACTCAAAAATATAATACTCTTACTATACCATATATTCCAGGCATATCTGACAAAATTAGACGAATTGGAAATAGATTCAATGTTAGGACGGTATTCAAAACGATGAATACTTTGCGGTCAGTTCTTACAAAAACTAAACCGTTCAACGAAGAACAACATTCAAGGAATTGTATATATAGTATTCCCTGTGAATGCGGGAAATATTATATCGGTGAAACATCCAGGCCTTTAGCAGTAAGAGTTAAAGAACATAAAAATATGTTGAAAACGTATCAATTCAATAAGTCTAAGCTGGCAGAACATGCTTGGAATGAAAACCATAAAATACAATGGGACAACACAAAGATCTTGTCTAAAGAATCGATGTCAACTAGGCGAAAAATTAAGGAAACGGCATACATTTTACTTAACGAAGAAAAATGCGTGTCGTCTTTCTCAATATTTTTAGACAATAGTTGGCTATCGATTCTTAAAGATGAGATCAAGTAGGTACAGATATCAACAAACGTCAATGTCAGAAAATTCATTGGATGTTGGTCGTTTTTCCTTCCAGTGAAAAAAAGATAAGTTCTTGTTAGTTTTAATTGTTATTCGTTGATAACGAGGGCAGATTGTCCCTCGAAACGTTCGTTGTTAATATTTTCGTTATTTAATAATTTAATTTGCAGAGTGGCGAAATACCCATATAAGAATATGAATTATGAATTCACGCCACAAAGAAGTTTCAGAGATTATCTAAATTACTTTTAGTTTCATTTAATCTGGTTACAAGTTTCAACTAAGAAAATAAAATCGCTAGAATGGAGGTCGCAGTATACATGCGTAAGCACTGAATGAAAATGTGGGTTTTTTCATAATATAAAAATGCTGTCCTGATTTTGTAATTAATTCGAATTTAAATACCGCTTTATTAAATAGTGCCTCTTTGACATATACTTTAAAATAATCTACAGATGGGTCGAAGAATTATTAATTTTATTTATGTTGTTCTGTTGGAATCAACGGACAGATTTAGGTTTCGTGCAAAAACACGCTTTGAAAATCCCAGTAAAATTATGCTCGGGTCGCCTCTTTGTTGCCCGTCATTTTTACTCCAGTTGCTTTTATAATATCAAACGCACTCGCTTCGGCATCCTTTACGATCGCAGATTTACAGGCTGCAAATTTACGGAGCTAATGCCCATTATATTAAAGATTCGGCGAATAAACCCCACTTTTCATGTGCCACGGCCGTAAAGTATCAGAAATGCGCCGCGCGTGTCGCTGTTTTGCTATATTTTTGTCACCATTTTGCTGATTTACACGCCCACGCCGATTCTTGTTCCAACTTTATTTATTTCTTCCTGTCTGCTTTATAGGTGGAGCGTAAAAACGCATATTTCTTTCGCTTTCATTAGCGTTTCGATTTCCACGAAAATAATTCTGACGGCTAATTTATACTTTAATACAATCGGGGAATTTGGACGCCAGCCTGCGAGCTATCAACCTGCACCTGACTAGAATTTATCGTTATTAACACTTGTTTATATTTTTGTAGATTTATCATAAAAATAAAGATGTGAAACTAGAATTTATTAGGTAACTGAGTTGTGCTTGATGTTTATATCATTTAGCGGCAGTTAGGCGTGCAAACAAGATCGTTCTTTATTTCAGATGGTTATTTATTTAAAAATTGCAGTTACAAATTTTATTATTAATTTCTGTTACTGCGTCTCAGTGAAAAGCACGTTTCACCTTGGGTTCCTGATTATCAAATAATCATTTCTGTTTACACGAGATATACTATTGTTTGGCAATCACACGAGTCCGAAGGACGAGTGTGATTGCCTAAAACAATATATCGAGTAGAAACAGAAATGATTTGATAATTAAGAAGACACGAGTTGCATTCGGCTAAATTATATCACGAGTCAATAAACAACGTTTGGACAGTTTATTTATAAATATTAAAAGTCAGTTAGTATGGTTTCAATGACAATTGTACTGTCAGCAAATAACGCGATGTTTATGAAGGTATTTGACTATCACTTATTAGTCAAGAAAGTATATGACTATCACAGTTGCTATTATCAAAATATGTCATTGGTTGATGTTACAGGGAGTGGTATAATCATATATAACTTGCTTGGAGTAACCAAAGAGGGAGATAGCTTTATGTAAATCCTACAGTGACTATATACAAGACAGTGTGGCCATACGATTGTTGGCCGCCATTAACAGGCAAATTTGAGCGTAGAGATATACAGTGCCTTTCGAAATAATCGAACGTTTTTGAGTGGCCATTATTTTGGCGTTAGTTATTTTAACTAGTTGATGTTAGTTACACGTGCAGTGTTATTTTTGGACATTGACATTTCTCATTGGCGTTCGTTCGTAGTGCTTTAAGGTGTTACATGAAGTTTACAACCGGTTTCAGTTATGCTAGTTTACAATACAGCTAAATGCCGTCTTCCTGTTCCCTGTCTCCAAACCTCCTTGTTCTGTGCTTGATCTTCTTCCAGGTTCCTCCATGGCTCTCCGAATACCCTCATTCCACGGTTTGCGTGGTCTACCTCTTTTTTTCTTAACCGGCGGCGACCATTTAAAGATCTTCATAAGCCACGTCGTCTCCTCCATTCTCCAATTCTGTCCACAACTGATTCTGGTGCCTCCATTCTGCGTCTTATTTCCTCGTTCGTCACTCTATCTCGTCTCGATACATTTGCGCTTTTTCATCCATTTGAACTGTGTTTAGTCTTCGTTTCATTTCCGCTGTTACAGTCCATACCTCACTGCCATAACATAGCACCGACTCTACCATTACTTTACCTATTCTTTTTTGTTTTTGTTAGAGGTAGTAGGTATTGTCCTATCAAATTGATTTTAAGTACTTTGTACTATTCGAGTTCTGATCTCTTCTGTTCCCAAACCTTTTTCATCGATTGTATTGTAGCACCGAGGTATTTAAACCTTTCTACTTGTTTTACTGCGACATCTTCATTTATTAAGACTTCATATTGTGCTTCCGAGTTGATTACTAAATAGATACTCCGTTTTCTCTAAAGCCCCATTCATCGTAGCACCGATGTAATCTCTTCATCATACATTCCAACTCGAACGCATCTTGTGCTATTAGGTACAACAATAGCACAATTCTAAATTGTCACATTTAAATACTGTGCAGAATATTAGTTTTTCAGGGCAATAGATGATAAAATTTCACCCGCTTGTGACGCTAATGAATTATTTGACACTGACAATTTACAATTGTCAGATTTGAAAGGTTTTATTTTCTTCCATAACCAAATGAACAGGTTCTACCAACCTCTTTGAGAACAACTTAAAAGTAACTAAATATTTTGCCTGTTAATGGCGGATATTCGCGTCGACCAATAGCGGCGAAGACATCCCTATGGCCACACTGTCTTGTATATAGCCACTGTAGTAAATCCTAATGTGTAAAACAAAGGCAATACTATTGCCACGGTAGTTAACAATGACTTTAATTATGAGGTGAAAATATTGGCAACTGACTTAGTTTTAATACAAGGCATACTGCAAGAAGTTTTGTAAATAAGATTCTTGAAGTGCATACGACCAAACGAGTGTCGCCTTTTATCAAAATGTATAGGCTTGATTTATTGATCCACTTCTTCATTAAGTACCTTATATTTTTGTGTGTGATGGACTCCATATGAAATTCACTCTTCTATTTCTGGTTTCAATATTTTGCCCGATTGCGTGGATTTCCATTACATAGATATTCGTTTTGAGAACTCCCATTTGCTAACCGTTGACAGGGCCGTAGCCAGAGGCAGACAACGGCGGGCAATGCCCGCCTTGGGAAACTATCGGCTCCGATAATCATACTAGCACATAAAATAAAACGGCATGTGTCGTGAACAATAGTATAACTAAACATTCATGGTTGCTACGAACTGATGGAACAGTCTATATCGACAATGAAGAAACACTGTCAAGCAGAAGCGAAGCAACACTAGACTAAACCGAACCGAAGCACCAAATTTTTTAGAGCAACAATAGTCAGGTCACCTAACAGTTGCTAAATTTGTTCAATTTTAATGAAATTCTGGTCGCACTGGACAGCATCCCAAAAGAAAAAAATTAATGATGGTGAACCAGCAAAAAACTTCAGATTGAAAACAACAATGGAAAGTTCTGCATCTTTGGCTTTATAATTTTACAAAATATTGCAGTTGGTTTAAAAAAGCTGCTAGTATCGTGACGACAACTCCAATTGGTTATTCAGTGAAGCAGCAAATCTACTTACCAGTCAAACAATAACTGTGGTTTAAAACGAAGAACGAAGATTCTGTCATCTATGAATGATTTTGCTGTGACAGTAGTTTTACTTTGAATTCTACTTAGAAAAGTTTTCAACCTGTGTATTTCGATACGATTGGTGTTGTATTGATGTTGATTATATGAACGATTTAAACGGATTGAAGCTGGTTTGACCGCTGAAGTATTTTATTTTGAAAAATGTTATCTGTAATAAGTAAGAACATAAAATATAATGTAATGGTTTACTGCTCACAGCAATTCTGAATGACTAAGTAACAGAATGAATAAGGTTAACATAAGCACAGAATTGAATATTTTATTTATTGCAAGATAATCAGTACTTTACATTAATAAATGCACTTGATGTGAGCAGCAGTAGCTAATAATTTGAGGGATTACGTGTCATTCTTATTAACAAATGTCCTATTTTAAACTAATATGTCTGATGAAGGTAACTAGTTTTACCGAAACGTTACAAATTGTCCAGGAAGTTTTAGCAATAAAATTTTAATGTGTCTTGACAAAAATGTTTTCTTAGAAACACATAGTTAAACTAAATATTTTAGCTGAAAATGTTCTCTAACCATGTAAATAGAGGGGGAATTTCTGGTGGTTTGTTGAACCATTTATGGTATAAACATAGCTACTAGTGATTACTCCTCAAACTCGCATGAAAATTAATATGCAAAAACAGCTGTTAAGCAAAATTTAATCCTACAAAATGTCCAGCGCAAAACTTTATGTGTAGAAGTTTATCGATACTATACAAGGCTAAGTACGAACTTGAATCTTAATATCCAACATGAAGATACGAGTTGAAACTAATATATAAACATATATTGTCATGCTGTACAGTGTCCGCCAAAAAGTCGGCATAATATGGGAAAAAATTTTATTTTAGATTTTTCAAAAAAACTTTTTACGTCAATAATTTGTGCTTGTCTAAAAACCTATTTAGACCTTATCATATATACCGAGTGATGTTTACTTATTTAGAAAATGGAGTTTTTCGAAATTGTCAAAATTCGAAAAGTGCTATTTTTCGAAAATTAAGTAAGATTTCAATAAGAGTTTTTTAGAGTGTGTTATTTTTAGCTAATTGAACAATGTCAAAGCCAGAAACCCCCTAATTTTTTTCAACTTTAGCTAAAAATTAATTTTTAAATTTTTTAAATAGTTTTCAAAATTTCACATACTAAGACTTAATATTAATTTTTTTTTATGTGGACACTAAGAATTTATATTTGGAAAAAAATAATATGAAATGTTTATTACTTCTTTAGATTTTTTATTATTTACCGAAAAGTTGTATGTTTGCTTAATTTTATGTATTTTATGCAAAGCGCTTTTTAGGAGAAATATTTTTCCATTCTAATTAATATCTATTTAAATGGCTTGTAGAAACTTTAATCTAGCCCTGTTAATGAATTACTGTTACAAAAATCCTGTAAATGTTCTTTTACAGTTGTCTAAATGAGCAGTTTTTCGTTATCCAATTTACATATTTAGAAACACTCTTCTTTTAGACCACTGTAAAGGAACAGGATTCTTGTAACAGTAACTCATTATCAGGAGTAGATTAGAGTTTCTTGAAGACATTGAAATAGATATTAATTAGAATTGAAAAATATTTCTCCTAAACAGCGTTTTACATAAAATACGTAAAAATTATGCAAACACTACTTTTCGGTAAATAATAAAAAATCTAAAGAAGTAATTAACATTTTATATTATGTTTTCCAATTATAAATTTTTAAAGTGTTCACATAAATAATTTGAATTTTAATATTAAGTCTTAGTACGTGAAACTTTGAAAAATATTTAAAAAATTGAAAAATTAATTTTTAGCTGAACTTGAAAATAATTAGGGATTTTCTGGCTTTGACATTGTTCATTTAGCTAAAAATAACTAATTCTAAAAAACTTTTATTGAAATTTTACTTAATTTTTGAAAAATAGCACTTTTCGGATTTTGACATTTTCGAAAAACTCCATTTTCTAAATAAGTAAAAATCACTCGGTGTATATGATGATAGGGTCTAAATAGGTTTTTAAACAAGCACGAATTATTGACGTAAAAAGTTTTTTTGAAAAATCAAAAATATTTTTTTCCATATTATGCCGATTTTTTGGGGGACACTGTATATTGTGATTTGTACCACCAACGTAGTTTTATTTAATTAATGTTTTCCCCACAATTAGAATTTTTCCTACGTTATTACAATATTTGTTATGCTTTAGCTTTCACCGTTGACTTTTCTGATACTATTTAGCTTTTAACAAATTATCTTGTAAGATGTATTTATGTAAGTTATATACCCTTTTATATAAATTATTAATTATTAGTTTTATTAAATATTTTTAGCTCCAGTAGAAACAATTACTCTTAAAAACAGGTCGGGTTTATGCATTATAAAGACTGTTATTACACTTGAACAATCGTTTTGTTTCAATGAAAACTTACTTAAAAAATTCTGTGACAGTTCGATAATTGTCAATGTCAAATGACTATGAAAATAGAAAATTATTCAAAAACTTATTTGTTACAATTATTATCACTTGATAAATATAAAAATGTAAGTAGTTCCTTTTTAATTATCATATTCACTTTATTATAATATTTACCTTTTAATTTTGACACAAATACCTTTAGTTGCAGCCTCTCCAATCATTTCAATCAGCTCCTTTACGTACCTATGTAGATTCTATCCGCTCACAGAAGCTCTGGGACACCCATGCAAAAGACAGACCCCAACTCAATACTGCAAACTCTTGTCACGCAGCAAAAAACTTTATTTTCCACTGCACGTCAACCCAAGTATAGTTGTAATCAATTGCCAGTAACAGTAACTGCAATGCCTTTTTCTCAAATCTCACAAGATGTTTGCAACCTCCTCCAAGATGCTCGATGACGTCCACCACTAGTGACAGAAAATGCCTCCTATTCAATTCACATAATGTTTCCTTCAGTAAGAAACTCGACGAAGTCCACTATTAGTAAATGAAATACCTTTTATCCAATTCACATGATGTAGCTAACAAATAATAAACTTGATACTGCACCCAATTTCAAACAAGACTATTTAATAGATTACTGCAGTTCAACTTCTTATGCTTCTTCTACCTTACGCTTATATTTTATCTCGTCAATTTGTTATTACTCGACCCCCTTTCATACACCAACCAGATTAACAAATTATTTCATAAAAGGGGTTTATTATTTCAAAATCTTAACTTTTTACAAATAAAGTTTACATAATTTCGAATCTAAATTTTGTTACTATTTTAATCTATTAAGCTTACCATAGATACTTTACTATTATACTCATTTATACCTGACATATCAAATAATTTCTTCAAAGAAGTATTCAACATTAGCTGTCCACTTTAATTCAAGCAATATTTAAGTCATATGCTAAAACCTTTCTGTTTCTTAATTTGAATTGTTCGTCTGAATTTAAATTCTAATCCTTTATTTTACTAAATACACATGTGCATAATTATTATGTTTTTTCTAATAGTTAAATTCATCTTCCTATTTTAATAATGAAATATTTTAATCATTTTATACATAATATCAAACCCAACTATTTTTCCCAAATAAATTAGCAGTCTTAAATGCAACCATTACAATATATACATAATAGCATAGAACATGTTTCGGTCTTAAACAACTACTTTCGAAGACTAGGGGTCTCTGGGATAATTTTTAGGATAGTTGTTACAGTATCAAACTGTTTTAACGACACCCACGGGTGTGGGAGTGCCAAATTCTTAATTAAATCCGGAAAACGTTAACACTTACCCTGAAAATCTCTACAAACAGGCTTAAAGGCCACGGCTTGATACGCTCAGGGAGATGGGCGTGGTCCTAGACACGATACACCGCAGGGCAAGCGTAACGCTATACATATAGGGTGTTGCAAATCAATCGGGGAAAGCACGCTTAACCGAACCTTGAAGGCGAAACGGGGTGTGATACAAGTGCTCCGTCTCACGAACCTCGACGCTGCAGCGGCAAGCTTCGCCAACTTACCTGTGACGCTTAAACACTCAGGTTTCGGCGTACATATATCTTTACACAGTAACCTAAAAGTGAGCATGCACAGACTGGTCGTAAATCATAAGGACTCATTCAAAATGTCGGTCTATTGGTCCCAGCTAGGAGACGCTTTAACTCTAACTATAATTAAATCATCACATGAAATTGGTTATTAACAGCGTCGGCCACGCGATACTGCATTTACAGCAAATACACATAAATTAGGCCAGTACAAATGAATGAATTTGGTTATTGATAGCGTCGTCCAAGCGCTACTGCATTTACAATAAATACAGATAAATTAGGCCAGAACAGATGAATGAATTTGGTTATTGATAGCGTCGGCCAAGTGATACTGCATTTAAAGCAAATACACATAAATTAGGCCAGCACAGATGAATGAATTTGGTTATTGATAGCGTCGGTCAAGCGATACTGCATTTACAGCAAATACAGCTACAAGAGTTTGATTATTAATGCTAATTACACGCTGCCTGATTGGGTCCACTGAGCTATGGCGTCACGGCGCTAGCGGCTAGTCAACTGCAGCGAACGTACTGAAGGAGGCGTGGGAGTCGAGCGGCACCTGCAGAAAATCCACCAACGTGGCGAGGTTGAATTACGTCGCCCCTCGGGACAAACAAAACGGCAGGACCGAAGACTTGTACAGCTCTGCGATATGAATCCCCAGTTATGGGAGAATGCCCTCTTTACGGCCCTACGAGATCATGCGAAAACTGACGGTCACACTGACACACAAAGCACTACCAGCCCACTCCACAAGCAAAACCACCTCTCGCTTTGACAGCCTGAACAGAAGTCCCTCAACGAAGCGATCTTTTTCACCAGACGCGGGACGACCGCGAAGCAAGTCGCGCGCGAGAGAGATCGACTGAAGTTTTTATTATTTACGGAAGACTTGCTTGCTCCAATTGGCTATGTTTTGTAAATTGATGTAAACGGGATGAAGCAAAATTCAGCTGCCCCTACGACGGCGTAGAGATTGGAGCGGTTTCACTGACACTCTTTGAGAACCAAAAGCTGGGTGCGTGTCGCTTTTAGAATTGTTAGGTGCAAATAGCTGAAAGGTTATACGGTAAAATATGACTGCAAAAAAAACTATATACAGGCAAACTCGTCAACTTTGTACCAAAACTGCTACGTAACTATTGAAATTAAAATGGCCTGACATAGTAACGCATTAGATTACGAGCATTTATCAAACGACAAAGTTAATACGGTCAGCGCATCTCTATCGCTTCGAGTACCGAATTTGGTTAGTCGAAACAAGATGAGACGGTCCCTTATCTATACTTCGGAAAACTAGGGATGACATTAAATGGTTTTTGTTTTCCTAATCTGTTAAACCGATGATTTCAACTGTTATCATACTATGTTATACATATATGTACAATGGAAGAAATTATTTAAAATCGAGTCGGAGTTTTTTATTGATACCATTAGTAGAGGGCGCGAATGGGGCAATTTGTATCCGCATCTTTCGATAAAAAAATCTTGCCGAAATGGAAATTCGATCTCGCTATGTCAGGTTCGGCAGTCCGGCGATGTGCTGCTTCGACACCATTTGAGTAGCTACGCGATTGCTTGACTTTTTTACTAGTAGTTCGTATACAAATGAAAAACACATACAAAGTAAAGCGACCGAGTGCGTAGTCGAGGGGTAAAGCATTTGAACTTGTTATAGCCAGACAGTGAGTTCGAACCTCACGCTAGGACATTGGTTTCATCTCATACTCTCCGGTTATCATACCCATAAACCTTCTAACCAAATTTAAGCATCACGTTATGTATGACGTCATAACTGTACCACCATAATATTTTGCAAAATGCGTAATTTTATAGTTAAAAATAGGTATTATTGATTAATATGATTGCCTCCTGGTCTGTGTTACCAAAATTAAGGTTCCCAGTGGTATTTGATGTTGACATAGACGTTTGCTAAATTCAATAATAACATAAGTACGTTAAAAAAAGTTATCGAGAGGGCTTTGAACTAGATTTTGTCTTACGACGACATGTCGGTGCAGGGCCGTTAATAGCTTCTTGGCCGCCTGCGTGAAAAATAAAATAGCCGCCCCCCCCCCCTCCAAGCAATTAAAAAATATATTTACGTTAAAAAAATTATTAATAACGATTTTATAAAATAAAATAAAAAGAAATACTCCTATAAAATAAAATTGTACAAATACAAAAAAAACAAAACAAATACAAAGTTTAATATCTTAGAATTTAGCTTTTCTAGCTTTGACAGACGCAAAAGTGGTCACAAGGTTCTTGACATCAATTGCTTCTGCCAAGTCTCTCTCTATAGATATAATAACGGGTGTTCATAAACAGTCGTCATCCCAGTTGCTTTGAAAAACAAAATGTTATGTCTTTGATTAATTCGTGCAACACAATGAAACGTCATTGAGTACTGTCATAGCGCATTTTTTCTCAATTTTAATAGACATACGTTTCTGAAGTCAAAACCTACTGGGATGACGACTGTTTATGAACACCCGTTAGAAAGATCTGACAATCTTTCTTGCTTCATGGCCGAGCGTAAAAAGTTTTTAATTATTTTTAATTTTGAAAAAGATTGGAAATGTAATTTTAATTTTTTAATTCATCACTTAATTCTACGGCGTTTACATCAGCCTCTTTTCTGACAGTGTCTTCTAATTTTAAGGATAAATCTGTACAGTGTTTTTTCATTGAATTATCGTCCATAATAGGAAATTCATAAATCACTTTGAAATTGTCACTGCAACGTTGTAATTGTTCAAAACGTTCCTGTATAGATACTTTGGCGGTATCCAAAATAGTAAAATAAAAATTAATCTTACAATTCAACTTTGGGTCAAGTATAGGCTCATCAGGGGTTTCATAATCAAATTGTCTTTTTTTTCGACGTGGACGAATTATATTAGTTGGGGAAATTCCGTTGCTATATCAAGTTCTTCTGTAGCAAGTATTTTCGCCTCTTCTATAAACGCTTCAAAACTGTGGTCATTTCTTTTCTGTTCCAAATAATCTACTAAATTTTTTAACGCATTTGAACAATCTTTTAGATTTGTATTCACACCTTGAAGCATCTTACTGACGGAATTAATTTTAGACAGAACATCATGCCAAATAATTACAGAACAAACCAATTTAAAACTATTAATTTTTAAGGCCAATGCTTGGCTTGTTGTTTGGTGTTAATGTCCCGTGATTTGTCATTTACAAGTTCTTCTAGACTATCATACATTTTCCCTAATTGATATCGCAGAGGTGTAATAGCTTTAATTCTACTTTCCCACCTAGTTGAGCTAACAGCTTTTAATGTGAAATTTGGTACATTAGTTTTAAGTACATTCCATCTATATGGCGAAGAAGAAAAATATGTATATAATTCTTGAATAAGATTAAAGAACTCCGATGTTTGCAAGGTAACATGGCAGAATCATTAACCACTAGATTAGGTATGAGCAGCACAAGGTACAAACATTGCTCGAGGATTGATATTTAAACTTCGGCGTTGCAATCCTACATGTTTTCCGCGCGTATTTGCACCATTATCATAACCCTGTCCACGCATATTGTAGATATCCATATTAAAATCTTTCAAAAGTTTTATTACAAAATCGTATAAACCCTCACCAGTCACTCAATAATAGGAAAAAATCCGAGAAAATGTTCACAAATTTAATTTGTTATTATCATCTATTATAACAAATCGAACAACGAATGAAATTTGTTCGGTATGACTTGAGTCTGGGGTTGAATCTAGAATAATTGAATAATATATGCTTTTGACAATAACTCCCTAATTTGTTCTCTGATTTTATTGCTGTAAGTGAGATCAATTCTTTTGTATCTATTTCCTAAATAATGAGGCATACGTTTATGTGAAATTTTACTGATTTGAATATTTTTTAGATGTTCCGAAAGAACTGCATCAAATTTTGCAAATGTTTCAACCGTCTTCAAAAAGTTTCCATTGTTTGATTCGAATAATTTATTGGATGACCCACGAAATGCTAAACACTGTCCTACCAATAATAATATAATTGCAACAATACGTTCTAAAACATTACACCAATATTGTTGTTTCAAATTAAAAATACGTTGTTCTTGGTGATCGATTGTTGTGTAAGTACTCAATCTTTTTCTAATTCAGTCCATAATTTATAATTTTGAATATGATCAGTTGATCGTTCGTGTCTGGAAAAATTATTAGAAAGATGTTTCCAATCTGAAAAACTAGCATCTGTTAACTGAATATTTTGGTCCCAAAAATTTTGCAACAAAAGCAAAAAACGCAATTTAACTTAAGGAATAAATAGCCACGTACGAGGTATTTTTTCACCATTTGCTAATGTTCGTGTATAATAATGAACCGAAAAGCGCCCTGTTCTGTTAAAGGAAATGAAAAATTTTTTACTTGTGTAGGTCCCATTTTACTAATACTTCAATTGTTGAATTATCAAGTGATTTAGGCCATGAAGCTGGATCTTCTAAACTCCACTTTCAATGTCCTCTGGTTCTTCTGAAGTACAAGACTTTGCCGAAGTCGATGGAATCTGTGGCTCTATGGGGACGACTTGCTGACTGTCAGGCGTTGAAACAAAAGGATCTCCAGCCGTGCTTCCACTTTCTTCCTCTGCTCCAGGAGTTTTCAAAAATTGTTCTATAGAGCCCCGCAACTTCTCTTTTTCAGTTTCTTTAGACAGTTGTCTTTTTCTGTAAGCGGCTCCAGAGAGTCTTTTAGTTCGTCGTCGTTCCGAGCTTGACATCTAAATAAATTTAAAAAAGTTTTGTTTTAATTTACTTCTAGATTACAGTCTTAATAGACTATCAAAGCAGCTATTACGTGAAAATCATATAAATTAAAAAAACGTATATCAATAGCTCACCTTTAATAACCAGGCTCTACAACACACGTTTTATTATGATGAAGTATGATAGAAGTAACTGAGTAATATAGATCTTTAATCAGTACCACAATATTTTATTTCCATATAAGGGCACAAAAATAACAATGGGTCTCAGTATTTTACACCTACATATTGCTTCCACCATTCACAAATGAACGCATTTTTTCGTCGGGTGATATTTATACCCTCGGTAAAATACGTCACCCGGGGATTTACTTGAATTAGTACGAACCAATTCGGGACTTCACAAGAAAGATTTGATATGATTTTACAGATTCCTATCTTAGTTTTTTGTCGTATTTTGGACATTGGTTGATAGAGGGTGCTAATTATTTGAAAGGGAAAAATGAAAACACAAATTATTGGTAATAGTTTCAAATTTATTATTGATTTTGTGTTAAAATATCTGTAATAAACGCAAAAAAAAAAATTGGGATTTCGACTAACAATAGAGTGATGTTTGTTTTTTGTTCGTGGTTTGCATTTTTCAGAGATGTTTTATTCTCAAATTACTTATTTTTTTTAATTTAAATTTGTATAAAATCGGTTTCGAGCGGCCGCCCCTTGCAATCGGCCGCCTGCGTGATGGACACGCAACACCCCACCGGTAGGAATGGCCCTGTAACTAAGTATACTAAGTTTGGAATTTCCAATTCATTATGTAAATTTACTGATCTAACACACTAGTAGTCATAAAAAATTTATAAACGGAAAAAATACCTTTTAAATTTTTTAAGTTCCGGTAGTTTTAATGAGAGTTCTAGTAGTACCCCGACGAGTTCTATCGATAACTCTAATAACATTTTTTGATAGGACTCGAAGTAAAAAAGATACGCTTATTTTTGTGTTTGTACTATTGCAAAGCCAGGAAGTGCTGAAAGCAATTTTGCTACAAGCTATTTGAGCCTCTAGAGTACTGTATTTTGCGTTATTTTTCAAGGAGAATAAGAAACTTAAGTGGGATAATAAGCTTATGCGATTTTGAAGGTTCTTATCTTAGTTTCTCATTCATAGGTTCTCGCAATACATGTCAAGTTGTTTTCCACAGTGATGACCGACCCTTTTAACTATATTCTTATATTTGTTCAATGTCCAGTTCAATATCATTTTACAGTGAGTTCAGTTTGTCAGGTCATTTTGGTATTTTAAATAGCCACCTAGGCTTTAGGGCAGCGTGCCCGTATGCTAAACCCTTTTAGTTCTTTATTTGGCTCCATCGCCTAATTCCAGAATCATGATTTCGCACATATTTGGCCCCAAACGCAGTATTTCTCGTCGGTTGGAGCCCCCCTCTGATGGCGCTTTGGCAGCCGAGCGTTATCGCTCGCAAGAATTCCGAATCTTCTAGAAAACACGCCGTTGTGGCGTGATACCATTGTCGCCGGCATTAATTTGTTTCATTTTATCGCCTCGCGATTGGCTGCCGAGGTTTAGTCACGTGGGGACGCGACCGATGTGACCTGTGGCAGCGCTTCCCTCTGGGCAGTTGATCGCAGCCCGTTGCAGAGAACGTTCGTGTGGTGGTTGTGAGTGTGAGTTTCGAATTGTCTTCGGCGTAGCGTGGGTGCTTTTTGAGCCCAGTTTCTGCTCCCGTAAGTAAGGAATTGTGCCCCCTTCATCTCGAACTTCGAGGATCTGTCCCGCAGAACGAAAGTGGCCCATTTTTCGTCGTCCAGTTGTACGCGTCCTGACGCGTCTCACGTCGCCATTATGGCGGATGTCCACTCATCCCTATAGCCGTCGAACATCGAAAGTACCTGCCACCTAAGACTGCAGCCTGTCGCAACTCAACTGTACCAGACACCCCAACCGCCTACATATTAAGGTATGTGTCTTTGAACTGATTACCGCTGTGAACGCGAGTGTACCTGTCACGCGGAGAGCATTTAAGCCCCGCGTATGAGCTGTATTGGGACGCCGCGAGCGAGCCCGTCACATCTCTTGTGCCTACAGGCACTGTCGTCATATTTGTTCATTACTGTTTGCTGCATAAGGCGTCGCGCCCGCATATTTGTACATTCATTCCAAATTACAGACTGTCCATGTTGCAAGTGCTAATTTGTTCATTACTGTTTGCTGCATAAGGCGTCGCGCCCGCATATTTGTACATTCATTCCAAATTACAGACTGTCTATGTTACAAGTGCTACTTTGTTCATTACTGTTCAACATCTGTCGCTAGGTTTAGAGCGCGCGCCAGCTGGTGTTCTTAGATATAATCTATTTATAGATATAGGGCGACGCACTCTGCTGCCCCATTGTAACCCGTGAGTCAATACATGATTTGTTAGTTAAGGGAACTATTGTTTTGTTTCGACTTGTGCATGTTCTGTTTCAGATAAGCGCCCCCTTCAGTGTACTGATTATTGTGCGACGGGACGAGGGAGCTTTGAGCGTACAGGTGGGTGAGACAGCTGCGTAGTCGCGGTCGGATTGGCACCTAATTACAATCCTTGCATAAGGCAATCTCAAAATTGTTATCTGACCTTGCAACTCTTGAGTAATCCTATCGACGGAGTATTTTGCGTGCTTCGCTCCCGTCTAACCGTCCAGGCCCGGTTAGTCGGGTTAAGACAGGCTTGGTGGCGCCCTCATAATTCTGACATACCCTATATATATATATGCCGCAACACGCTTGCCCAGAACGTATCGTGTGACTCACGCCCGACTCCCTGAGCGTTCCAGCCGTGGCCTTTAGCCTATTTTGAACCGATTTCAGGGCAAGTGTGCCAGTTTTTCAGGACTGATTTCGTGGTGCGATGCTCACCTTGGGTGGGTGTCGTAAAGTTCTTTTAATACCGTAACAGGCTAATTTTGGCGCCCAACATCTGGGGCATTGTATGTTTGTTTTTCTTATTAAGCCACCCGTTGTCTGCCTAATTTTGGTGCTCCGACGCCTGGAGCCTATTGGTGCACGACAACGCCCGACCTCATTTTGGGGTTTTCTTTTTTTTGCGTTGTGTGTCTTAATTTTGGCGGCCCAATTGTTGCTTGTTGCTGTTATTGGACTGGAGTAGTCTCGTTAAGCCCATCCGTTGTGCGTCTTAATTCTGACGCTTTAACGTCTGAGACCTTGTTTGTTTTTTTTTCTTGTTAGGCCACCCGTCGTCTGCCTAATTTTGGGTTATTCTGACGTGTCGCCCCTTGTTTCGTGACAACGCGCGACCCCATTTTGGATTTTTTCTTTTTTTTTCTTTCTTTCGTCCCCGTTTACGTTGTGCGCCTCGATTTCGGGCGCAGTACTGTCTGTAACCATTGTTGGTCGGTAGTAGGCTCGTTAAGCCATTCGTTGACCGCCTAGTTTTGGGATTTGCTTTTTTTCGCTTGTGTTCGGTCTTTTCGCAAAGAATATGGACAGATAGTCCCGTTAAGCCATCGGTCGTGTGAAAGGTAACAAACCAATTTCTCCCGATTGCTCCCGTCTTGGCCGTCTACGATTTGGTTCGGATATCTGACGTAATTGACTTATCAAACACGCGCTAACGTTTTCCTTTTTATACGACGTATAATATAAGTCGTTCCTTTCCCGTTTGTAAACATGGTGCTAAATCTACATATTGAACGCCTGCTTCGCGCGGAGGCCGAATACGAGTTGCGAATCAGAGGCCGTGATGCTTCCGGCACGGTTATCTTGTTGCGCTCCCGGTTACGCGACGTATTGAGAGAGGAGGGACGCGCAGATATGGATACGCGACCGACGTACCCGTATACGTTCGAGGAGGATCTCACGGCCGTGACAACATTGATTAGCGAATTAGAGGAAAATATTCAAGTATATTTAGCTAACCTGACTAAAGAAGTAGCGGCTACGATCGAAACGAAATTTTATCACGGAATGAACGGTCTGACGAATAGTTCAGCTATAACGGAGGAAGAGCGAGCGCTCAAACAAAAAGCGTTCGCGGAATTATCACTCATACGTTCAACCTACGAACTTAACCAAGTAAAGCTAGGGTCGTCTACGACTACGGCTGAGGAGGAAAGCGCCGTAACGCTGCCATCGACGTCCGGTGTCGCACCTACCATTACCGTCGCGACGACGACTACGACTACGACGGCGGCAACTATGTCGACTCCGAGTTTTGTTTCGCCGATGTCGCGTACGATCTCATTTAAGGCAACCCCTGTTTCGAAATGGAACATACAATTCTCAGGTGACCCGAAAGGTCTGTCGGTCAACGCTTTCATCGAGCGTGTTAACGAACTCAGAGTGGCCAGAAACCTTACCGAAGAAGAGTTGTTTATGCAGGCCATCGATTTGTTTTCGGGCAACGCATTGCTATGGTATCGCGCGAATAGAGCGACCCCTAACACGTGGCAACAGTTAGTCGATTTATTGCGTCTAGAGTTTCAGCATGTATGTATGGGCATTTATATCGCTATCATGCGCACAATGTTTTTGCGCCTGACCGAAGCGGTTCCCGAGGAGAAACAGTTGCGTATTTTGTTGCATAATATTTCACCATTATACCAGACCCAGTTGGGATTGACGGAAGTCCGGTCGATCGACGAGCTAGCGCTATACGGACGGAAGATTGAAGAACGGCGCTATGCCATTGAAACTTACGTGCCACCTTCTAGAAAGAAGTCTGACTTAGAAACAGACTTGGCATACGTCGAGGTCGCCCCTATCGCGGAAACGTGCCCAGTTGATGTTGTCGAAACGCGTGACGTTAATACTCCCGAGAGGAGGAACCGAGAATCGGCACCCAAGTCAAGCATGCGGTGTTGGAACTGTAACGAACCAGGCCATAGAGCCAGTAGGTGTCCGCGACCCCCCGGCAAAAAATTCTGTTACCGTTGCGGCAGACCTGAAGTGACCGTAAACACTTGTCCCCGTTGTCGAGCAAGAGATAGGGGACAGGGAAACGACCCCGCGAGACGCTGAACGGTCGAGCAGTGTCCTCGCGCGTGTTTAGCAATTCGACTAAATTTTTGAAGGGACTTATCGAGGAGCGCGAGACCAAATTTAAGAAAAATAAAGTCATTCTCGATTACGTATTAGAAAGGTCATCTGATGACCGTCGACCGCATGTGACTGTTGAAATCATGGGTTTCGAGTTGTTAGCTTTGTTGGACTCAGGAGCGAATCGAACGACCTTAGGAGCTAAGGGTTGGGACGTGTTGCGTACTGTAGGCCTGCACATAAATAAGAAGCTGAGACCCGTTTGTTCAGTGGCGAATGGACAGACCGTAACCAGTCTAGGTACCCTGCACTTACCTATTCGTTTAAATAACAGAGTGGTAGCTATCGATGTTTTAATAGTTCCGGAGGTTCCGCACACCCTAATCCTAGGGATAGACTTTTGGAAGTCAGTGGGAATAGTCCCAGACGTGTTTCGAGGGGAGTGGGAATTCTCAAAACCCGGCTTAGCGGCCATTGATACTCCTACCGGCAATTTGCAGTCTATGTTCGACCTGAACTCGGATCAACGAGCCCAATTAGACACTCTCGTAAACCGACATTTTACTATCGCTAAACCCGAACTCGGCTGCGCCAAGTACGTTCAACATAAAATCACTACTAAGGCGGCACCGGTTAAACAAAGGTACTATCCGGTCTCTCCCGCAATGCAGGCGCATATCGATGCTGAGTTGGACAGTATGCTTAAATCAGGCGTTGTGGAACGTTCTCGTTCAGCCTGGTCGAGCCCGATTTTACTAGTTAAAAAGAAAGATGGAACCTATCGTTTCTGCGTTGACTTTCGTAAATTAAATAGCGTCACCGAGAAGGACGCCTACCCGATACCTTACGTGTCTTCGATTTTGGATCGCTTACGCGATGCCCGGTTCATGACGTCGCTTGATATCAAATCCGCGTACTGGCAAATTGAAATGGAAGAGAAATCTAAGGAACTAACGGCCTTTACAGTACCCGGGCGCGGTTTGTTTCAATTTACTCGCATGCCCTTTGGGCTTCATAACGCGCCAGCGACTTGGCAACGTTTCGTCGACCATGTGTTGGGTCCCGAATTGGAACCTTACGTCTTTGTCTATTTAGATGACGTGATTATTTGTACCCCGACTTTCGAAAAACACGTCGAGATTCTAGACGAAGTATTGCAGCGACTAAACGACGCTGGTTTAACACTGGGTCGTGATAAATGTCATTTTTGCCAACCGGAATTACGATACCTGGGCTATGTCGTTAACGCCCAAGGACTTTTAGTCGACCCCGATAAAGTTTCGGCGATTCTTAACTTGCCGCGACCTAGAAACGTTTCGGAGATACGGCGAGTAGTCGGCATGGCATCGTGGTATCGGCGTTTCATACCAAATTTCTCAGCCATTATTGCTCCGCTGACGTCGTTATTGAAAAAGTTTCAGAAGTTTGAGTGGACCGAGTCATGCGAAGTCGCATTTACAACCATCAAAAATTGCCTAGTTTCGGCACCCATTTTGTCGTGTCCCGATTTTTCTCTCCCGTTTATCGTACAGACGGACGCTTCCAATGTTGGTATCGGCGCCGTGCTGACTCAGACCGTTGATGGCCAAGAACAGGTCATCTTTTACATTAGTCGGACTCTTACGAAGCCTGAGCGTAATTTTTCGGTTACGGAACGCGAATGTTTGGCCGTCCTGTGGGCCATAGAGAAGTTACGTCCGTATTTAGAAGGCACTCACTTCACAGTCATTACTGACCATCATTCACTTATCTGGCTAAATAATCTTAAGGAACCCACCGGGAGACTCGCCCGTTGGGCTGTTCGTATCCAACAATACGACTTAGGATCAAACACCGGAAGGGAAAAGACCACGTTGTCCCGGATGCGCTATCCCGTGCTATACCCGAAATAGATGTAGTCTCAGTCGTCGATTCTGGAGAACCCGAGGCTGGCGTTCAGGCGCCGAACGACAGTCGAACTGACCGTTGGTAACTATAGGCGCATGTGTACGCGCGTCGTAGAAAAACCCTTCAAGTATTCGGCGTGGAAACTATCGCGAGGGAAATTGTTTAAACATGTTAACGTAAAATACCCCGAATTGGACGAAGGCACGAGTTGGAAAGAGGTGGTTCCGAAGCCTCAACGTGCCGAGATTCTTCGCAAAAACCATGATGAACCTACCGCAGGCCATTTAGGCATTTATAAGACCTACGGCCGTATCGCTCAGCAGTATTACTGGCCTAAACTTAAGGCGGATGTGACCCGTTACGTTAACCGTTGCGCGACGTGCCTAGCGCAGAAACCCGAACAAAAACGCCCGGCCGGCTTGATGTGTCGTCACCCCGTGGTGGATAAGCCGTGGCAAATGATATCTATCGACATTGTAGGGCCGTTGCCCCGTTCAAAGAAAGGCTACGTATATATTCTGTCCGTGGCTGACTACTTTACCAAATTTACCCTTTTCTTCCCGTTGCGTACCGCCACCGCGACCGCGGTGACTCAGAAAATTGAGAACGATGTTTTCTTGCTCTTTGGAGCACCTCAGTACGTCTTGGTTGACAACGGCGTACAGTTTCGCAGTAGAGAATTCCGACAACTTACCGATACGTATAAATCACGAATTATCTTTAACGCGCATTACCATGCGCAGGCCAACCCCGTAGAACGCGTTAATCGAGTATTAACAACTATGCTAGCGTCGTACGTGAAAGACAACCACCGGGAGTGGGATAAATATTTGTCAAAAGTCGCTTGCGCAGTGCGTACCGCAGTACACTAAGTCACCGGCATGACCCCATATTTCGCCAACTTCGGCAGAGAGATACAGTTAGAGGGGACGCGCGCCAATAACCCCGAGGAGGTAGATGTTTCGGAACAAATACGAGTAGAGAGTCGCGAAGACTTGTTACGACGGACTCCCGCGTTAAGGTCGGTATATGAAGACATAGTCAAACGACTAGACGTGGCGTACAAAGCCTCCAAGGCGACATACGATTTGCGAAGGCGCCCGGCTCAGTTTGCCGTTGGCGATACCGTCTGGCGACGAAATTACGTACTTTCCGATGCGGCGAAATATTTTAACGCCAAGTTGGCTCCGAAATTTATAGGGCCGTTTTATATCAATCGGCAAGTTTCGCTTGCCACTTACGAGCTGTCCGACGAGACCGGTGCCCCGAAAGGCACTTGGCACGCGAAAGACCTAAAACCCAATCCCACGGACGTTTAGGCTACTAGCGCCCGTTTTCCTTAACCCCCCTTCCTTTTTTTTGTAGGCCTTGACGGCCATACCGCCGGCTTAGAGCCGTATCTTCAGTAGTACCTGCCTTTCCCCGAGCTTCCTTGTTGTGGGAACCCCACAATGCGCCGATCCCGTGACGCGCAACGTGCCCTCTTCAGGTGGCTTGTGGGACAGGTTGCGAGGGACTTATCCCTTTTCCCCCCTCCCCATGTTCTTTTGGAACGGTTGGTCGGAAGTGTGCATGGGAGTAAGACGTTCTATTGACCCGATCTTGACGAGCGCTAACCGCGCGTTTTTTTTAAATTATTTTTACGGTTTCAATTTGGAACCCCAAACCCTCCTTCTCTATGCTCTATCTTTACCTTTCTTTTCCCCTTGTCACTACTATCTACCGTGTCCCGGCGACAACTACCCAACCCCGTTGTTCTCTTTCTCTTTCCACATTCCAAAACCGCACTGTTAGGCGACCGTCATGGACCCGGTGTTAGGGTCCAGTCGGCGTTTCGTGGCCGTCGCCGCAGTGCGTGCCACACCCGTTTCGGGTCTGGTCGGTTACCTTTTTTTTTGTTGGTTGTTTTGGTGGTCGATTATCGACGTGGTTTTGCTAACCGTTGTTGTGGCACTCCTATTTTGGGAGGGGCAGTCGAGCCGGATCGGCGAGACTGTCCTCAGTCTGCCTAGTCTTTGACCGTTTGGTTCCCCGAGGGAGCCAGCCACAAATCGTTTTGTGGACCCCTGGCGGAGCGCCACTCCTTTGGGACAGCTAGTTTTCTTGTCGCCCGTCTTCCGTGGTCCGGGGAGTGAGTGCTAGCCATCAGCGAACCGCCAGGTCCTACCCAATTTTCGTATTTCCACTGGCGTATCCAGTCTTTCTTCTTCCTCTTCTCTCTTCCCTCCTGTCGTACCCTATCTGGTGGCCGGTGTGCGTAATTCCTTTGGGGGTACAGCTATCATATCAGCGTGTCCGGTCGTTTGAGTGCTCGTGGCGCCGCAGCCAAAATGCCCCGTTGATTTTAAGAGACTTCGGGGAACTCTCTTTCAAGTAAGGGGATTGTCAGGTCATTTTGGTATTTTAAATAGCCACCTAGGCTTTAGGGCAGCGTGCCCGTATGCTAAACCCTTTTAGTTCTTTATTTGGCTCCATCGCCTAATTCCAGAATCATGATTTCGCACATATTTGGCCCCAAACGCAGTATTTCTCGTCGGTTGGAGCCCCCCTCTGATGGCGCTTTGGCAGCCGAGCGTTATCGCTAGCAAGAATTTCGAATCTTCTAGAAAACACGCCGTTGTGGCGTGATACCATTGTCGCCGGCATTAATTTGTTTCATTTTATCGCCTCGCGATTGGCTGCCGAGGTTTAGTCACGTGGGGACGCGACCGATGTGACCTGTGGCAGCGCTTCCCTCTGGGCAGTTGATCGCAGCCCGTTGCAGAGAACGTTCGTGTGGTGGTTGTGAGTGTGAGTTTCGAATTGTCTTCGGCGTAGCGTGGGTGCTTTTTGAGCCCAGTTTCTGCTCCCGTAAGTAAGGGATTGTGCCCCCTTCATCCCGACCTTCGAGGATCTGTCCCGCAGAACGAAAGTGGCCCATTTTCGTCGTCCAGTTGTACGCGTCCTGACGCGTCTCACGTCGCCATTATGGCGGATGTCCACTCATCCCTATAGCCGTCGAACATCGAAAGTACCTGCCACCTAAGACTGCAGCCTGTCGCAACTCAACTGTACCAGGCACCCCAACCGCCTACATATTAAGGTATGTGTCTTTGAACTGATTACCGCTGTGAACGCGAGTGTACCTGTCACGCGGAGAGCATTTAAGCCCCGCGTACGAGCTGTATTGGGACGCCGCGAGCGAGCCCGTCACATCTCTTGTGCCTACAGGCACTGTCGTCATATTTGTTCATTACTGTTTGCTGCATAAGGCGTCGCGCCCGCATATTTGTGCATTCATTCCAAATTACAGACTGTCCATGTTGCAAGTGCTAATTTGTTCATTACTGTTTGCTGCATAAGGCGTCGCGCCCGCATATTTGTACATTCATTCCAAATTACAGACGGTCTATGTTACAAGTGCTACTTTGTTCATTACTGTTCAACATCTGTCGCTAGGTTTAGAGCGCGCGCCAGCTGGTGTTCTTAGATATAATCTATTTATAGATATAGGGCGACGCACTCTGCTGCCCCATTGTAACCCGTGAGTCAATACATGATTTGTTAGTTAAGGGAACTATTGTTTTGTTTCGACTTGTGCATGTTATGTTTCAGATAAGCGCCCCCTTCAGTGTACTGATTATTGTGCGACGGGACGAGGGAGCTTTGAGCGTACAGGTGGGTGAGACAGCTGCGTAGTCGCGGTCGGATTGGCACCTAATTACAATCCTTGCATAAGGCAATCTCGAAATTGTTATCTGACCTTGCAACTCTTGAGTAATCCTATCGACGGAGTATTTTGCGTGCTTCGCTCCCGTCTAACCGTCCAGGCCCGGTTAGTCGGTTTAAGACAGGCTTGGTGGCGCCCTCATAATTCTGACATACCCTATATATATATATGCCGCAACACGCTTGCCCAGAACGTATCGTGTGACTCACGCCCGACTCCCTGAGCGTTCCAGCCGTGGCCTTTAGCCTATTTTGAACCGATTTCAGGGCAAGTGTGCCAGTTTTTCAGGACTGATTCCGTGGTGCGATGCTCACTTTGGGTGGGTGTCGTAAAGTTCTTTTAATACCGTAACAAGTTC